>CM050209.1:5922500-5975000 GCA_027475355.1 Coilia nasus
CCCGTGAGCGTATTGTGAGCATATTTGCATTTCCACTGGACATTTCTGCGTGTACAGCGCATGAGCGGGAATTCAGCTGCCAGCCCCGTCTTCAAAAGCACTTGGCCAGTGTCTTTAATAAACACAATATGTGTTCTCTGCTATGTTCACGTAGGCTAATCACTGCACTTGTAGTGCAGATCTGATATGACTGATAGCTTTCCAGTGTTTGTTTTATGCAGTTGTAAGTGATAGGTAATATTTTGCAGACACTCGCGAGGTTTTTGAGGTATCCCCTGTGTTAATACATGCATTGACAGCACAGTTGACATGAACTGTATAGTTGTGCCATAGGTTTCAATAGGATTTTGGCTGAATACGCTCACATCCCGCGCAGAAAAATAGATTCGGTTTCTATTTTCTAGCTGCAGCCCATATTCTGAGCGTATTTCACAGACAGAATACGCTCAGATCATGCTTGCAGTGGAAATAATCTGCACCGCGCTAGGCTAATCTGTTAACGTGCATTCTAAACAGAAAATGTGCCCTTGCTCTCTACGCGCTGTATGTGCACAGTGTTTGGTGGAAATGAACCCTAAGGCCTCATTTCCACCAAACACTCTGCTTGTTCAGCGTGTGCCCGTGTTCTGTCCGTATTCGTTTAGAATGCACGTTATTAGATTAGACCATTTCCACCGTACGCGGGATCTGAGCATATTCTGCCCTGAGCCCTCAGGCCTCATTTCCACCGACTTGAGCGTGTACAGCGCGTATCCATGTACAATAGGTTTGTATAGGGACAGAATACGCTCAGATCACCCGTGCGGTGGAAATGGTCTAATCTGTTAACGCACATTCTGAACAAATATGGACAGAAAATGGGCACGCGCTGTACACACAGAGTGTTTGGTGGAAATGAGCCCTAAGGTACAGTTTAAGTACATAATGTTACATACTGTTACACACATTGTTACAGTGCAACTAATTGATGTAACAGGGACAGCAAAATAAAGTGTAACCCCAAATAATCACTAAGCCACACACATCTGTCTAAAATAATTGCCACATGCCTGCCTAGAGGTGCTTACACACTGCCCTAACAAACACCAACAAATTCCAAAAAACCACAGACAGTTGGGTCAGTGTTCATTAGTCTGTGTTCCTGTGCAAACAAATAATACCAGTATTATCGTATCTACTGTGGAATAAATGTGTGTAAATTGTGAAAACTCCTAGAAACTCCAACTCAAAAATTTCTTTCAAATTTTGTGTTTTATTGTGTTATTAATGTGGCACCAAAGGACGCCCAAAACATCTACAAAAACAAAGCAACAGAACGATCAGCATCCAACTGTTCCCACATGAGTCATTAAAAAGTAATACAGCCTATTAGTAATTTGCAACAACAAAAATCTGTTCTTCACTTAAAAATCTTTAGCAAATGATTCTTATTTTAGTATGCTGCTGAGCACAGCCTGATATTTTATTGCTGTTGAGTATTGTTTCTTTTTCTTTTCAGCATGACCATAAAACATTAGATGTAAATCATCATCAAAACCACAGAACATCCAGCACATTTATCCCTAGAGCCGTATCCTACTCCCATTCCACCCCCACCTGCCTTCCAGCAAACCGTTACATGCAACTGGTCCAGACCCATGGGGCTGGCCGTGTCTATGAGCAGAGGGCCAACTCAGGGCTAACTCAGGGCTAGCGGACAAGAGGCCCCTATGCAATAGACTTTCATTTTAGTGTGCTGATACATAACGACAGCTGGGCCTGCACTGTGACTCCTACATCTAATGATTAAATACAACATCCCCAAACACGAAGGATATCCCTATCTGCCTTATTTTTGCCTTATATAAACTTTTTTTTGTAATGATGTTGAAATCTGAAAAAAAAAAAAAAAAAATTGTTATTCTTTCTAATCACCATCAACTGGTTGGATCCATCTGCTCCTATGTGGTGTGTTGTGAATTTGTGGATTATACAGAGAGAGGGAAAATCAATCTGTGTCTATAATGTCTATTTAATATAAGCATGTCAGAGAAGGTTATCATTAGCTACAAAAAAATGAAAAAAAAAAAAAAAACAATCACAAGGCATGAGTTGACTTTTTTCCCTGCAGTTGCTGCTGCTGCTGTTCCACGTGTGGATGGCTGATGGCTGGCGGCGTCCTCAGTAATGATAGATTTAGGGGTGTTTGTGGTACCTCGGAGGATGGTGTGGCTGCTGGCAGGAAGAAAACTGAAGACAAATTTCAGCGTACTCACATCCCATTAATCTAAGCTGCGTTGGCAGAGAGGACAAGTGAGGAGAGACAGGAGTAGAGAAGAGGAGAGAAAAGGAAAGGAAAGGAGAGGAGAGTACAAGAGAGGAGGGGAGAGAAGAGGAGAAGCAAGGAGAGAAGAAGGGAGGAGAGGAGAGTAAAAGTAAGGAAAGAAGAAGAGAGGAGAGGAGAGCAGAAACAAAACTCCTACCTGTGTGCAGTGAGGTAAAAAAAAGTGTAACTCAATGCCTTATACACATCATGCCCACAAACACACTCACATGCAGGGAACAAGAAAAAAAGACAATGACACAAGGATGGGAACTGTGCTAGCCCTCTCATAGTGTTTCTTTTTTTTCCAAACTCTCTCTCTCTCTCTCTCACACACACACACACACACACACACACCCTCTCTCTTTCTCTCTCTCTCTCTCTCTCTCTCTCTCTCTCCCTCGCTCTGTCTTTCTCTCTGTGTACTTTTGAACCATGTAAGATTCACAGACCTTTTAAACTGTGATCCAGCATTGGCTTTACTGTTCTGGAGCTAGATATTTGTCTTTTTCATGTGTTGTTTGTTCTCCTCAGGCTGTTCTAAACAGCCCTCTGGGCAGCTGACACTGTTTGGCTCTCACCCAGCTGCCATGGGTATCAGCTGAGAGAGGGACTGCTTTGTGTGCCTATTTTGCAAACACAGAGGCAAAAGTACCAGCACCAGTAAGCAGGAACACTATTTTGCCCCATGGTTGTTTTTTTTCTTTTCTTCTGATGATACAAGTTCCTGTTTTTGGGCCATCTATTGAACTGTGGCCCATTTCACCAAATATGTCTCTGGTCAAAGACCACCAGCTACAGGCTGTCCTGAGATTGACTTTGCTAGTTTAGATGCCAATCCTTCTTACAGTCTGCCTTGCATCACAGTAAGCTATATTTCCTTGTGATGCCTATTTTACAGCACATTCTGTATGCTTCTGACTCGGCTGATGGTTGGCAGCTGGTGTGTGGTGGAAGCAATTATTGTAACTCATTTTCTCTCTCTCTCTCTATCTTTATCTCTCTCTCTCTGTTTCTCTCTCTTTCTCTCTCTCTTTCCCCTACCTCTCTCTCATTTTATTTATTTATTTATTATTTGCAGTTTTGTTGTTACTAAACAGTACAAGTGTGCTTTTGTATTTATTTAAAAAAACTGTAATAAAGGTGTTTTTAAATTCAATTCTCTCTGTCTCTCTTTCTCTCTCTCTCTCTCTCTCTGCCTCTCTCTCTCTGTCTGTCTGTCTCTCTGTCTATCTCTCTCTCTGTCTATTTCCTCGATATGCATCTATCCCTTGTTGTTGTCACTCAGGTGATTTAAATGGTGGCCCCAGCTGCAGAGATGCAGATTGCCAAAAGTGCCCAGGGCAATTATTCTTTCTCTGCCCTGTGAGCAGAGTGTCCTCTGCCTAAAGCTCACCACCCACCACACAACCAGCCCACAGACCTACATCTAGGCCTCTTACAGTAAAAGCTCTGAAATAAGCCTTAGTTAAAATCATGGCTCTTTTAAGGAAAATGAGTTGGATGAAAAACATGTTTACATTCACATGCAAATGCCCCAGTAATTGTTTGTATATGTGAAAAGAACAACTGAGAAGAAGGCAAAGCTGCACTGATAGTAGCGATGTCCAAGGACTCTAAAACGATGGTTGAAAATGATCTAGTCTGATAATGGTCTCTATTATCAATGTTATAAGTAGGTATGTCTAAGGTTAGTTTTCAATAAAAAGTGATCATCTTTCTCTTTTCTTTTATAAAGTTGAAATGAAGCACAGAAGAAAGGAAACTGATGGTAAAACAAAACTAGGGGTTGAAAGTGTAGACTCAGCCAAATAGAAATAGACAACAAAAGTCTAAAAGAGCCTTAAGGTGAAGAGTAGAAGAGGAAGGAAGAGGAAAACAAAAAGGCAATCCTTGGCAAGAGCATAAATACCCCTTGAGTCCTTCATTATGTCTGCTTGTGTGAACATGCATTTACCCTCTCAATCTCCATGGAAATATTTAATTACCATGATGTCTCTGTCACCCCCTCGTGCACAATTTCAGAGAGGTCACATTATGGTAAATCCGCGGCTTATGTGCACCATTATAAAACCTCCGCTCTGAGAACACCTGGGAATTACCCTCCATTTTTTTACAGTTAGAATGTTTTATGTTATGTAACTGGAGCTTTTAATTACATATAAAATGTGTTTCCTTACTGTTTTTTTAAGCAGAATGACTGTGTGCACATATGTGTTTGTGTTTGTGAAAATGCTGGGGGATGATAAGGCAATCTGTTCTGTTCATCTCTGTTCTATGAGTAATAGGACGTCATTGGGACATTGCTGAGAGAAATGAAAGCAGGATGTCTATTTTCTTCCTTCAGCTGCGTACATGGAAGTTGTTACTAAGAAGTGGTCTGTTTAATAATCCTTTGTTTTGACAGCTTGATGTTGAAGTTGAAGTTTTCACCAAGGGGAGGGCGTGTAGTTAAGTTGAACTCATTACCTTTCATTTTGCTTTTGAGGATTTAATGAGCTTGAAGCAGTACAGTGTGTGATGAATAAAAATGGGTTTTCATGACACATTTCTCACGGCATGGCTTGCTTTCGTTCTTGAGGAAGCTGGACTTTCTCAAATGCAGCTGAAATAAACACTGTCCTGTAGTATTATTTCTGAAGAATAGCAATTCTTCAGGTAACCTTTTGGCTCTTTAGTGCTCTGTGGGTATTTTGATAAAATGGAATGACCATAAAGGTGTAGTACACAGTAAGTTGTATTTAAAAATAACTTCCCTTAGTTAGACAATTATGGTAGAGAATCCATTCATGTAGGTGATGTGCAAGGGTATAGAACCCTTTGGTATACTCATGTGTCAGTGCTCCACTGATGTTTATTGTCTGGAAACACAATCAAGACACAAACTTGTACCCAATATTAGGTCACTACACAGAGATCCTGCTCCGTGAACCTTGACATTGTTGACTTTACGTGTATATTTATTAAATCCATTACACAACTGCCTGTTATCTCTGATTTATCTGGGTGTACCGTATTCTATGGAGTCACAGAAGGTTTAAAACACATTAGAGGAGCAGAGGAGCAGAGGAGAGGAGCGGTAGGTGCTGTCTGTCACACATGGATTAGACTCTGGACAGCAGATGGATCAGCTTCATGTCTGCATCATGAACACGATAATTAATTAACCATCCTGGTGAAATAAATAAATGTAAAAGACACACACACGCACACACACACACACAAACACACACACAAACACACACGTGTGTGCACACACAAACATACATGAGCACACACACACACACACACATGCACACACAAACACACACACGCACACATACACACACACATGTGCACACACACACACACACAAACACACACACACACACACACACACACACACACACATGCACACACACACAAACACACACACACACACACACACACACACACACACACACACACACACACACACACACACACACACATCTGGTGCAGCACCTCTCTCCTCTGTGTGCTCTGACCCCTGTTCCTTACATCTGTCCATGCACAAACAACCAGCCTGCTTTGCTTTCCTGGACTTGCGTGTTTGCACAGAGCAAAAGAACACACTGTCTGGTCTGAGGTTCTCTTATCTTACCGATAATACAGTTTTTGCCCATTGCTTAAACACATTTTGCAAAATTTGGCTCACTGTGCCAAAACTCTACACCCAAGCACATAGGACACAACACTTGGAAATAAACCATTCACATCTATGTCAAATTGAAACTCTGCAATCAAAACCTAACAATCCTTTGTCAAAATGTCACTCTGATGACAAAATTGCACACACTTGCATCTTATGGAAACACTATCACCTCAGCAGCAACACACTGGTCTACTTTATATAAAACACTGCAGTCTTTCGTTTTTATTCAGCAACAACAAAAAAATGAAATACTCAATAATGTAGCCTACATTACAGTAGTCTACTTTACAGTGCAGTAAATTCATTTTAAGCAAAAACAACAAAAAAAAAACAGCACAATCAGAAATGGCAACCTGGTCCGCCAAGTGGACAGACAAGGTCATTGCGGGCAGACAGACACAGACACACACACGCAAACACACACGGACAGGGTCATTGCAATACCTGGTCAATCCCCTCCAGGGGACCAGGTAACAATACACTAATGTAAATATAGAAGGACACAATTGTGCGTAAGTGGGCTTATGGATCTTGCTGTGTGTTGAGGTCTGGCCACAGGATCTCATCAACATCACAAGCAACGTCTTCTCTTGCTAAGCATATGGTAAGCATCTCTTTTGCTAAGCATCTCTCACAATAAGCAGCCATAAACTGTATTGCGGTTCAATCCTACTGTAAACATGCTGTAACATTCTGACTTTTCTAATGACATAATCTGGGTTTTATCTTTTGAGAAATATTGATAAATAACATGAATACATTCCCGAAACACAACACATACTGTTCAATAAATATATTTTACAGTTTTTTACAATTGCTTAAGCACAATTTTACACACTGGGCTCATTTTATTAAAACACTACACACAGTTAATGCAACCATACACCCAATTTCCAGAACACCCCAGATCTATTGCAAAATGCTATTCTTCATTCAAAACTGAACACATATTTATAAAAATGCTATTTTGGTGCCAAATTGCACACACATGAGTCATATCTTCTATTTGTGTTTGAATGAGTTAGACACAGTGGTAAACAATGCAAAACACTTGTAACATTTGCACTTTCATGATGGTCATGTAAAGTACACAGACAAAATATAGTACATTCACCAAACACTACATGTAATGACACCAATTCTGCACACCAATGAAAATGTTTATTTCTCTATATAGTTATTTTTTCCATACATATTACAGTTTGAGAACAAGGTATATTCCAAACAAAACATATCCTACTGATCGTCATAGTATTTTACTATGTACACATGACTTTGAAAACCAATTTGGACAATCATAAATTATAAAAAAAATCTGTAACTATATGTTGAAATCATAAAAAAATTAGACAGCCACAGGATTTCATTCACTTCGTAGTCAATGTCTTCATCTGCTAGGCAATGTGGAAAAAAAAATCCTGGCATGGCAAATCCATCCTTGCATGGATGCTGCATCAGTGTGATTACAGCCTTCATCCATACAGCATGAATAAGAGGTATTTCCACATATAACTTGTAATAATGTAACTTTTTATAATGTTACACTTAGCTGATGCTCTTATCCAGAGCAACATTCATTTACAGGGTTTCAGTTACAGTCCCTGGAGCAGTGTGGGATTAGGTGTCTTGCTCAAGGGCATTTCAGCCATGGGTAGGGTGGGATTTGAACCTGCGACTCTCAGATCCCAAGACTAACTCCCTAACCACTAGACCACAGCTAGCCACCTAGAGCACAGCTGGCCACCTAGAGCACAGCTGGCCACAATCCTAAACACTTTGTTACTCACTTTTCTAATGACATAATCTGGGTTACATTTTTTTTAGAGATGACATGAATACATTCATAAAACACACCACATGACTAATACTTCAATACTATATTTCAATTGCTATTGTTTTGACTTTCAATGCAAAAACGGTCAATATGCTAAAGTGTTTGCTTGTTGTATGGTTGCATATTGAACATTGAAAAACAGCCATTTCTACAAGGAACCACATTCACAGTAAACGCAGTAAAGTATTGTTGGAGACAAAAAGCTACTGTAAGAATAATCTGTGTCCAATTTGGTGGCTCAACCTATGGTTTTCAAGGTCAGCCAATGTCATTCGCATGTAATCAATTTAGTCCTCGTCTTCTCTGTCCATGCTCCCCTCCCATTGTACCTTGCAGTGACAGTATTTATGCCTTCCCTTTGTTACCCCTCACTCTCTCTCATCTTCACCGTCCCTCTTTCGCTTGCTCATGCTACAACACTGCCTTACATTTCTATTCAAGTCAGGGTAACTTCCCTATTTTAGAGTGTTTAAGGCTGATTGCTGAGTTTTGCATTTTGGCCCTTAGTGTTTTCACACCTGACGATTGTGTTTAACCAGTTGGCTGCAAAGGTGTGGTAATTTGATAGCTAGTGTTTAGAAATTGAAAGAATGTGACATTACAATGTAATCACGTGTGTAAGGCATATAAGTGTGTTTACTGTTTAGCAAATCACTGTATGTAGTATTTTGAAAGAGGTGTGAAGCTGCAAATGTGCTTAGAGTGGTGCCAACTTGAGCCGATGTTTTCTTACAGTTTTTGCCCACTGCTTGAACGCAATAGACATATGCTTAAACCAAAGTAACATAACTTGAAGTTGTGTTACCATGCCTTAAACACAGTGTAACCATACCTTAAACACAAACGCTGCTTTACACTTTAGTTGCAATTCTGCAAAACACTTGCTCCTTTTTGCAACACACTTGCTCCTGCACACTACACACTATTTCATACATAAGACACTTCGTTCAAAAATGAAATACCGATGTATCATTGGCAAAACACATCTATTCAAAATACAAAAAACAGTGTTTTATATAAAGTAGACTAGTGTGTTGCTGCTGATGTGACAGTGTTTTCATAAGATGCAAGTGTATGCAATTTTGTCATCAGAGTGACATTTTGACAAAGGATTGTTAGGTTTTGATTGCAGAGTTTCAATTTGACATAGATGTGAATGGTTTATTTCCAAGTGTTGTGTCTTATGTGCTTGTGTGTAGAGTTTTGGCACAGCGAGCCAAGTTGAACAAAATGTGTTTAAGCAATGGGCAAAAACTGTACTTGAGTTTTAGGTTTCATTAATTGTGGGAAACTTTGCATTTTAGTGTTTAAGCAAACGTAAAAAACTGTAACTGATACAAATTTGGCCTTGCAATGCAACATTAGTCTGTACGCTGGTGTGTACGCAAGTACACAAGTGTTTGCTTGTTGCATGGTTGCATGTTGAAAATTGAAACACAATCATTTTCTACAAAGAATCATGTTCAAAGTAAACACAGTAAAACACAGTGTTGTTGGGGACAAAAAGCTACTGTAAGCATCATCTCTTTCCAATTTGGTGGCATGTCTTACGTAACCTAGGGTTTTCCAGGTGGTTAACCAATGTTATTTGCATGTTATCACACATTTGTCTTCTCTGTCCATGCTCTCCTCCACTGAGGATTATTTGAGGGGTTAAAAAAATGTGGGAAAGATTTTATTTTAGTGTGTAAAAAAAACTGTAACTGAGGCCTTTTTGTAGCTGGCTGATTGGTGTTCAATTTTGTAAGTAAGTATTTTCAGGTGTGTGTCTGAGTGTTGTGTGTTTTGTATGTGTTTTGTATTTTGAATAGATGTGTTTTACCAATGATACATCGGTATTTCATTTTTGAACAATGTCTTATGTATGGAATAATGTGTAGTGTGCAGGAGGAGCAAGTGTGTTGCAAAAAGGAGCAAGTGTGTTGCAGAATTGCAACTTAAGTGTAAAGCAGCCTTTGTGTTTAAGGTATGGTTACACTGTCTTTAAGGCATGGTAACACAACTTCAAGTTATGTTACTTTGGTTTAAGCATATGTCTATTGCGTTCAAGCAATGGGCAAAAACTGTAATAAGTGACTCCCTGAAGTGAGAAAATATATGTTAGCATTTGGATACAGCTACTTGAATATAACATACACATATAAACCTAAGCATACGGTTGAGAGCGAAAGAGAGAGAGATAGATAGAGAGATAGGTAGAGAGAGAGAGAGAGAGAGAGAGAGAGAGAGAGAGAGAGAGAGAGAGAGAGAGAGAGAGAAAGAGAAGATTAGACAATCCATTCATGTAGGTTATGTGCGAGTGTTGCAAGTGTATGAAAATGCAAACCATTTGTTATCTGCAACCTACATACATTACTTATGTAATGTTGTCGTCACACAGCAATGGGGGCCATATTTCTGCAGGGCTGGTAATGCATCAACTTGTACCTGGATAACTACACTATTACTCATGGGAGCCTTTGACTGGGCCCGTGCGTAATTTCAGATCTGCACATTCAACAAAAAGAACTTTGGGTGCTTCATCTGTGATGCCCTAATTCCATTCAGGGAGTCTTACTCAGACGAATCATTTAAGTGGAGGATGCCATACATCATGGGGGGGATGGGAATAGGGGTTTTTCATGCTGTCTCCATAGAAACCACATATATCACAGTTAATTTAGTAGCAGTTAATATAGTAGTAGTTGTAGTGTTTATTTTTAAACATTTTATCCTGAACATTTCATCACTGAATTCATGCCTTTGTGTATTATGTAAACTTTGCCATCAAGACCTACTATAACTGTATTAAACTGTAAAGGGTTACAGATATCCTTATATTCATTGCATTTAAAAGATACTGTTACCGTAATACCTCCATGCTAATTTACTAACAAGTATTATTAGAAATACCAAGCATGAAACTCTGCAATTGAGTGTGAGAGCCAATTAAATTCTATCCATTTCTTTCATAGTCTAAAGCACTTCTTGTTTGACTAGGGTTGTTTATAGATAGTACAGTCACTTTGTGTCCTATCCATGAAGCCAGTTCTGTGTATGAACAACAGTGTTTTTTTGTTTGATTCCTAAAAAATTGCCAGCAGTTTACTGAATTGGAAAAAAAATGTAGCCTACTAGATTAATACTGCGGACTGTTCCTTTAAGTGTATCCGCCTTCCCCCTTTTGCAGATTAGTGTTCGGATGATGAAAATGTTTAATATAAAACGCATAGACATACTGTTATGACATCCATTTGTCCTTGGGAGCCGGCGCCGGACTGCATGGTCAGCACTAAACCCAATCCCCCTGGAGAGGGTGGGCATGTGTGCACTTGACCCAAGGGCTGAGGGCAAGCAGCTTTAGGTTTCAGCCCATCGCTAGGCATGATGATGCCCTAAAGACAGCTGCCCGTAAACACATCCAGGAGGCCTGTAAAAGAGAGATGTAGTCCCAGGATACCTGAGTGGTGTTGCCCACCACAGCACACAGTGATACCTCATATCGCAATATCAAATCATCAGACAGTGCTGCACAATACTGCACTGAGCTGTGTTTAGCCTGTTATCTCCCTTGACAATCAAATTCTCTTTTATGTTTGGCTGATGAGGTGGGAATTAACTTTGTATAACTGGCTCCCTTTGAAGTAGATCTCAAACAATTGAATCATCATTCCAAATCAATGCACTTATGAATGGTAACCATGACAACTCTCACAGACAAATTAAAGGTTAAACGCTCTACTTTTTCTTAAACTGTGTTATAAAGTAGCAAATCAACCATTTATTTTGGTTGTTCATGCATATAAACAGCCTTCCAGGTGCCCAGTTCTGTGGAAATAATGGCGAGGTGGAGGCCAAGAACTTCGCGATGAGAAAGAAGACTATTTATACTTGTTGTCCACTTCATTCTATGCTTAAACTTAACAGTGTTGTTTTTAACCTTGTGAAGGTCCTTCATTTGATTTCAGTCATTATTGTCAGAGTTGACTTTTTACTCACAATTTAATTCAGTCTACAGGGAAAATAAAGTGGCAAAGAGAATTACAATACTGAGAATTTCCTGTTGTAGGATGAGTCAGATTGACTGTGTTTGATTCGCAACACTGATTAACCTCCGACAACATTGCAATTACTGTCAGCAGCATGAAAATAGATGCTGTTTTAGGTTACAGTTGCTTGCTATTTCAGACATTCAGGATGATTGTGTTGTTAAACAAAGCGAATGAGCTGGATGAGAAAGACAGCCGTGGCTTAAGGCCAAGTGTGGCTCCAATGGAGCGGCATTCTATAGACTGTGACCACACACCCACATATGACTAATGTATGGTTCAGTGACACTTCTCCTGGGCACTCATATCGTGAAAGGCCAGGCATGCTTAACCGCCTGCCTTATTTGGACATGTTTCCTTCTCCCATGTTTCCTTATATGTGCTTAGCAGTAGCGGTAGCTGTGCTCGTTAGCGCTGTTGTGTTCATCATAGCGTGCCACACACACAGTCGAACCAAAAGACACCATTTGTCAGGCTTCAAGGGAGCATGAGGAATATTTCAGCAACCTTGATAGGCCTCTGTCAATCCCAAGCTCAGATTTATAATCACTGAGTGTGTCCACCTAGAGCTCTTGCTACCTCTGATTATTGAGAGGAGGAGTCACTGATGGTTCAAAGTCAAATGACTCCATCACACATATATCCACCATAGCCCTGTCTTCCTGAACACCCCGCTCTCTTTCCTCTTTCCCCAGCCCTGCATGATGAATATATCCCCATTCATATCTCCATTCTTAAAGTAGGGGTTGAATAGTGGCTTTTAAATTAAGGTGTCACTCATGTGCTTCAGTGGTGATATCTTCTTTTTGGGGTGGGGGGGGATTTGGCCCATATGGTACGTCCTCCCAGCTCCCTGCACCAACCGACTAGATGATTAAATTACATACTGAGCATATTTTTAGGGAAAGGTCATGAATAAAAGAGTAATTACATAAGGGGATGGGGGGAATGCTTCAAATGCCATGTAATATGTCCAGGAAGATGACCTTGGGTAATGATGCAGGGTACAGAAGGGAGGTGGGGACATTTGGGACTGATATTAGCACCAGCTGTTAGCTCTGTATTTTGAAGTTATTAGTGTAATCATGAAAGTAGATGGTACATGTCCCACTGCCTCTGGTAATGTTGCGTAACAGAAAAGCTTAAAGGTGTTTTATGTTTGAATTTTACGGCAAGTAATGATACAATGGTCCTGATATGTCATCAGATAAAAATGTTAAATCAAAATATTGATTTCACTGTCAACAACACTACACCAAGACTATTCATATCTGAAAACATAATTTACAGACCAAAATGTTTTGATTTTGCGTTTTTTCCATTTGTCACTTTGCAGTGTTTTTTCCCTTGGTTGCAGTACCAGCTTTAGCCACAGTGCCACATATGGCACCTCTAACAGTGAAACAGTGAGGGGTGCTGATTGACAGTCAAACCCAGAAGTAAAAAGGATGGTGGGGACGGGGGGTCATGTATATATCATGAGTGGTATGCCTGTCCACTTCAATCAGGGCGGATGCAAGACCTGATCAATCAAGATGCAGCTCATTCCCTTTATGGAGGATGGTCACATGACCAAGACAGCTGTGGTTGGGCCCCATAACCCATTGCAATGACTTATGGAGAGCTTTACCAGCAGACAGGGGACACAGCAGGCTACAAACAAACAGCAGATGATGTAAACAAACCACCACAAACCCACACACACATACACACACACACACACACACACACACACACACACACACACACACACACACACACACACACACACACACACACACAAACATGCAAACATAAACACACACGCCTGCACACACACACACATACACACATGGATAGATACACAAAGACACATACATGCACAAACATGCAAGCACGCACACAAACATGCAAGCGCACACACACACACACACACACACACACACACACACACACACACACACACACACACACACACACACACACATGCACACAAACATGAAAACACACACACACACATACATGCAAAAATGCATGTGAAAGCATTACGTAATATTTTACACACAGAACGTGCTTGATGGATTTAAGGGATTTGTGTCCTGTGGGCATCTTTGCATATCATTACTAAGTGTGGTACACCTACTAATGCAAACTGTCAAAAATTGACAGTTTGTACTTTGGTATTTACACTCAGTTTTAATGCAGAGTAGGTGCTTGGGAAGTAAAATAAACTCTCTAGCAATTTCCTTTGGGGGAAAAGTTGAAAGCAATTCATTTCCACAGTATCTGTGCCATAAATTACATTCGCCTAAGTGCCAAGCCACAACATCCATCAGCAAACCGTGGCAGTTTCAACCATGCACTGCTAACACAGTCACACACCAATGCCGTATTTGTGAAAGTGCTGGTATGAGTATAGTCATGGTGGGGGAGTTCAGTGGGTTGTGGCCTCTAATTCTATTATTCAAAACATTTCCAATTCATGATGGCTTTTGGCAGGCCAAGATCAATTTTAAAAACGTAGAGGAATCCCTCAGTAATTCTAAAGAGGCATCAGTGACTTGAACTCTGGATGAACTTATGTATTGCCTTTTACTACAAGCAAAGTTTATTTATATACCAACTTTCATACACTGTGGTCATTCAAAGTGCTTTAAATTTGAAAATTCAAAGAGTTCAAGTTCATTTAAAATTGAAAAAAAAAAAAAATCTTTCTATAGAAAACATGCAGTAAATAAAAACCTTTAAAAACAGACAGCATAACTTCCACCTATAATACAGATTTTTTTTAGGGTGTGCTGACATCTTTGAACTATTCTGGCACATTTATGTCCATGCTTTTTAATATACACACTAAACAAGTAAACAAGCACATAAATAAATAAATAAAAATGAGTCTGAATTTGTGTGCTTGCAAACTTTAGAAAAAGAAACGTTTTAATTAAATCTAATTAGTCAGAAGCGATAAGGCAGCAGGATGTTCTTGGGCACATAGTTGTTCTAGTTCTAGTTAATCTAACTAAGGAACATTGCAACAACATGCATATCATGTTAACCATCAAAAAATGAAAGAGCAGCCTGTGGATAAACAGCTTGATGGGCCTTTGGGTGTGATGGATCTCTCACAAAGCCACAGCACCAGTCTTCAAGTCCTTTTGGCAAAATACTGTACACTTACTAGAAGCTAGGTGAACCCCTGGACGAGATGTTTCTTTGTAAGTCAGTAACACGGTAACAGTCTTAAGGGCTTAACAAGGACATGTGCCTTTTTCATATTGTGTGTCCTTTTATGTCAGACATTGAATACATCATCAACTAATAAAGAAATAACTTACAAGTACAGTACATGTCAACATGACAAAAAGGCTTGGGGTAATGCTGATGATTACAGGTTGGGTAAGAAACCCTATAGAACACTGGATAGGGAACCCTTAAATTATTTTTTTCTTTAAAGCAGCACTATTCAACTTTGACAGCTTTTTGTCAACAGAGCTCCCCCCAGTGTCTCCAACTAAATGGATGCCCTCATAAAAATTGACTGTTTTCCCCTTCACTTCCCTTATGGTGACATAAGGAGAAGATTGAAGATTGACATGTCTGAGATTTCTTTTTTTTCCAAAGTGGAGCAGAATACCAATTGCTTGCTTTACACATTCACCATGTCTCACTATTTGAGGACCTTAAGCAGGATAGGGGAACTCTTATTAATGTTAAAAAACCTCATAGTGAAATTTTCATGCCATGGCACCATTAAAGTTTTGTTCTGTTATCTGCCGCACTATTTGGGCAGATTTGTATCATTATTGTAAGTATTTTCTGCCAAACTACGTAAAGAAAACGTGCCATCTACTGATGGCTTTGTCAGTCAGGCGTGTGTGACCCCATGGCAGGTCATGTGGTGTGGCATCTGTCAAAACATTAATGTCTCACTCAGTAGGCATCTGACATGTACTTCTGTGACACGCCATAAAGGATTAATTACCAAATGGTGATAGATTTCATAGAAGCAAGTAATAACAGGTGATTTCATAACACACTAACTGTGGTGCACGCTCTAGGCATGGGTAGGGGGTTAAGGCTCTTGTAAACTTCTGCGCACATGGCTGTGTAAGCGCAGTGTGCACTGTGAACTGTAGGCATGTTTGTTTTCTGTTTGTCTTGTACATGTAGGGGCTCTGTGTAGATGAGAGGCTCGCAGTCAGGCCCGCCAATAGGGGAGGACAAACGGGGTCTCTTGTCCCGGCCCAGAACTGGTCCCTCCTTAAATTATGAAATATAATCTTGTCAGCAGGCCTGCTCGCAGTACTTGACTTCTTTAAGCTCCCAGCGAAGCATAGTCCATGGTTACAAACTGGGAACATACGCAGTATCTAGGTTGATTCCATAGGTATGTCAGGCATTATCCAAAAGATTTTGTTGTGGTACCATCCTAGAAACAGTTCGATTCAGTTGTGTGTATGCTATCCAAGCACACTCAGTGCACTACTTGAATGCAGCAATAAGCACGGCACAGCAGCCTCTGCATGTCACAATGATGACGCAAAATTCTTCACACGCTTGTTGCCGCTTTCTCCACAGTGCTCATGCAGTCATGGGGTGGGGGTGTGTGGGGTGCGTGTGGAGGGTGTGGAAGGGGAGGCAGCAGAAGAGTAGCAGCAGACCCCTCTTCACACTCCAGGCTCCAGAGACATACATGTGTGTGCGTAGACTTATGTAATGTGCCATATACTCAGTCCTTGGCCTGGCCTGGCCTGGCCTGGCCTGGCCTGGCCAGCACACGCAGATGTGATCACTTCAGATGAGAACAATGCTGTGTCGGGGAGGAAGATGGTCACTTCAGATGAGCAGGGGATTGTGTCGGGAAGCGATGAATCACAGGCCTTTTCGTAACAGCTACAGCATAGCAATTTCTATTTCTGATGCGCATGCTGCTTCAGAACACACAATACAGCTGACCTCAAATGCTGACAATTGCTATCCAAATGGAACAAAAAAAAGGTGAAAAGACAATGGTGAGAAGGACAATGATGGGGGGAAAAATAAAAAAAATTACCGCTAAAGAACAAGGACACTGTGTGCATTGTATTGCTTGACACTGAATCTGCTCACATCAATGAAACAAACTCATTGTCGGGTTACAATCCATTTTAAATTCCATCAGACAGAGACAGGTGCAACTCACAATAAGGTAAGAAGGACTAATTTGCCAAAGATCTGGACCTGACAGTTGGGATGACACATAAACAAAAAGCACACTGTTTGTACTGTATTGCTTGACACTGCATCTCCCCACATCAATGAATGACACAAGCTCCTTCAACAAAGTCGGGATGTGTATTTTTGGTACATGAATATTCCCTCAACGCCCAATAGTATTTCCAACAGGAGTCTTCCAGAGAGAGACAGAAAGAGAGAGAGAGAGACAGAGAAAGAGAGAGAGAGAAAGAGAAACAGAGATAGAGAAAGGGGGAGAGAGACAGAGAAACAGAGAGGGAGAGAGAGAGAGAGAGAAACAGAGAGAGAGGGAGAGAAAGAGAGAGAGAGGGAGAGAGCGGAGCTGAAGCACATTCATTACACATGCATGTGGTGGGGGGGAAGGCGCCAGCAGTGGGGTGATGAATCGGAGCTGCGCTGAGGAATGCCGCGGAGCACCAGAGGGGCCGGTGTGTGCCAGTGCTAATGCAGCTCGTTATCTCCTGCAGAGTCGCTCCAAATGCCAGCAGCCTGCCGCAACACTTCTCTTTCGCTCACATCTGCTCGCCGCCAGCCTGCAGCCAACGGTGCTGCTTGTGGATGACAATGGGACAATTACCAGGGTGGCAAAAAATACAAAAGCCCATGTAATAAATTACCAGGCAGGAAAACAAAAGAGAGGATATGCACAACCTTCACCTGAAGAACCGGTAGGTTGATTGCAAGCAAGTATTGATGAATATATATATAAAATACACTTATATATATATATTACATATATGGTAAAGTAAGACACTATAATATACTATGCCTAGGGTTCATGGTTCACGTTGGGTGAGTTATACATGATTTAGGCCAGCGTTACCCTTTTGTTGGTGTGAACTGAGGATCCATACACAGGTTTTTTTCACTAGCACTGAGAATTGATCCAAGTACCCCCAGGGGTACTCCTACCCGAGTTTGACAACCACTGACATGGAAGATGAATTATATGTAGCATTTTTAAAAATAAAAAAACTGTTTACTGGCTATTTGTTTTCAGTTGATTGATGGGCCAGGGCATAATTGCTGAAAACATAGGTTTCATAGCCAGGTAAGTTCATTTTGAGCAAGTCGTAAACCTTCTAAAAGCAGGGCCCCTTGGCTTTGATTTGGTAAGAGAACAATGTAATAAGACTCTTCTTTTTGGAAGTGTATGACTCACTCTGAGCTATCCGATCTGGGTTCGTCCCTAAACCACCTAACTCAGAATACCTCCCAAAGTTGCACTCACCTACAACTCACTTGTATTTTTTTGTTGTCCTCGTGGGTCACTTCCTGCCTCTGTGAGAGATTTCATGAACCCTGCAAACATCTCAGCTCCATCTGCACACGAAGCAGTCGCCGCTTATTCAGGGCAACTTGAAAGGCCTTCACTCCTGTGGGAGCTGCACTTCACTGTTCGTTTTTCTTGGAGGATAAAATTCAGGTTAAGTGCGTCCCACAAAGGTACATCTGTAATCCCTGAGCAGGGAGTTGAACCGACAACCTTGAGAGCCACAGTCCCCATGTCTTTTGGCTGCGTCTAAGTCTCAGCAACTGTGCAACCTACATAAATGAATAACATGGAATAGATTCTGACTGTGCGTTGGAGGCCCCTCCCTTTCCTGTTCTTGACAGGGTAGGAAGGAGGCTGATGACTCAGTCCTAAAAAGGCATCAAAGTGTGATCACTAGAAGCTTAGTGGGGGAAAGGGGCACCACGGGGGGGGGGGGGGGGGGGGGGGGGGTATTTAATTTTATACAAAGGGTCTGGCAGTGCTGTATTGACAAATTATTTCTTTCTGGAGGTGTGGACTGTTCTGAAGTTTAAAACAAGTGCCTCTGCCTTTACCCAATCGTTAACAGGCAATTAGCCTGTCTATGCACTACAATTCAAATGTAGCACACAAAGTCCACGTCATCACTTATGAACACTCCCTCTGTTTGCTGATTGCCTAGGAAAAATTTGGCCTAATACAGCAATGTCAATGGCAGCACTGCCAGATTGTCTGTACAAACAGAAATTAAGTACAAGGGGCTGGTTTACCAGGCTAGGGAAAGTTAGAATAGGCCCAGGGCCCAGCAGGAGACCTTTTGAGGACACAATTGATATTACCATTAATGATAACGTGGCCCAAATCTCTGTCCTTTCACGGGGCTAAAAAGTTCTGCTTGCGCGCTTTGAGAAACGCTGTGGAGCCCCGCGGCTGTGCAGCTCTGCATGAGGTCTCCTCTCCTGTTTGTTCTCGTGTGAGGATCTCCTCCTGTGCTGATCAGCGTGTAGAGATGACAGATCTGTGGAAGCGAGATGGGTTTTACGAACGATGGTGAGACACTGAGCCTCATCTGTCACCGAGGACACGGCAGCTGACGAGGGACTGACACAGAGAGCTGTTACCCTACCGACAACACTGAAGAATGATTAAATAATGAAGCCAGTGGTGGCCATGTGTTTTGATAGTTGAGTGGTGTGGAAACCCCAGGCATGGTGAAGGGGATACTGTGTGAGGACAGGGCCGCAGGCATCCAACAACAGAGGGTGGCAGAACGGGCTCTGCAGTGCTGTGATGATGGACAGATTGTCAGGGGGGTGTCGTAGAAGGATAGCAGTCTGTTATTGATCGAGTTTCGTGTAAGCGATGACAGGAGAATTAATAGGCAAATTAGAGAAGCCCGGGGTCATGGGTGAACTGCCAACCAGGGTTCGCAGACAAGTTGGATGTTGGATGAATATTTTATCCTGTTTGGATTTTTAATGACACTATTTGTATTTCAGGTGTAAAATCGGTTGTCTAGATCCATTTCACAGAGTCCAGCTGAAGATAAAGCGATACTGACCATGTATACTGACCATGACCATGACAAAATAGATGAGGCAAATGTTTTGGAACTCTAACAACCCACTCCTTACCAGCACACCAACTGTATTACCATAATCAAAGGGAGTTTTTGTGTATCATCTGATCCAGTCATCGTAGTCTTTAAGGTCATTGAAGGATTGAGGGTTTTAAATATTGAAGCACGTATCTTGTAATCTTGGCATAAATACTTCAATGGCAGCTACAGATTTCAATGTATTTTTCGCTGTTACATTGAATATGAACATTGGGTGGAAATAACTTATGCATGACTTATTTCACTCAATACATATACACTTCCTGTTATTATTCATTTACTTTATATGGCCGTTATTTTATGTAAAGCTGTGTAAGCTGCACTACTTTATCCACTTTAGGCTTAGCAAAACGATGCCCTCCACATCAATTTCAGGAGCAGCCAGCCACTGTGAAGGTGAATCCCTGAATTCCTAAGAGGTGATGTCATCCTTTTTTTCCCCCCAAACAGGGCCCCGGGATAATTATGGCCAATTACAGTCATGTGTGATAAATACAGAAGGGCTCAGGCACTCCGGGGTCTCCACGTGATCCTAGGCAGCCCACGCAGGAAGTAATGTGCTTTGGCGGATAATTGCAGGGAGCTAATGAATTAAATGCTGATGAGCCCCCATTATTTAAAGTGCCAATGCGTGCAGAGGCTGCACTCGCCACCTCTCTCTGAATTTATATCTGATTCACCGGGGACTACCAGAAAAATAGTAGACGGGAGAGATCAGGACGGCCGAGGGGGTGGGGTTGGGGGGGGGTGTGTGGGACAGACAGAGAGAGAGACAGACAGATAGAGAGAGACAGATAGAGAGAGGCAGACAGAGAGAGAGAGAATGATATACAGGCAGACAGACAGACAGACAGAGGCAGGGGGAGAGACTGAGAGAAAGAAGGAACACTGAGAGAGAGGGAGAGGGAGAGAAAGAAAGAGATAAGGGAATGGAAGACGCTTACAGTGCCGAGTGAGATGAAATCTCTACCTGTTAGTCTGGTGTCCATTGCAGTAGAGCCATAATGATGGCTCTGACACAGATTCATATTGATCATTGCCCTCATGCTGTATACAGTGGTGCTGAAGCCAATCACAAAGTGTCTGAGAGAGAAAGACCTTATGAAAAATGCCCAACATTACTTTTTGCCTGCAGAGAAAACGGCCTGTGCTCATCTCCAGATCAGCTCAATCACAGAAACTATCAGTGATGTGGCTGGAGCACAGAGCCATTGTTGAAAATTGTATGGCGCTGTAGGCAGGTTGTTGAACCCACAATGTTTCACCAGGTAGTCTGATGATCATTTGAGAATAGTGTGTTTGTAGTATGCTCAACAAATGTGAGCGATATAATCAAAGAAAATGATTCATTTTATTGTAGAAATTAAGGTGTTAAAAGTTATATTCTAACTTTTTGAATGTAGAGTTTGCAGAGTTGGCTACATGCACAATGCTTTATTGCATAAATATATCTTACCCTATAAATGGTGCAATAATCAATACAGACATAGTGAAAAGCACTTAGGTGCATATGTTGTTCCTCCAAAGGGAAACTTGGTGGATTGTTAAATTGAAGGCCACCACTTTTCTTGGCCTCAATGAAGATAAGGATTTTTCTCCATTTTTATGATCTTCTCTTAAAAATGAGATTTTAAGTGTTTGGTTTTATGAAGAATTCTGACAAATTTATGTATGATATTTTTCCTGTGTGGGTTTGGAGGGGTGTGGTTTGGGTCATGTGACTGCCTTACTTCCACCTTCCTGCCTGTTTAAGTGAATTCACCTGTGATTGTCTGACATGCTCTGACGAAGACAGGTTTGTTGAAGCATGTAGGCATGTAGCAAGTAATTAATAAAGACTTTTTAAATTGTAACTTTCAGGAGTGCCTAACTTTCAGGAGTGCCTCAAATTTCTTTTACGTTTGTATCAGCATGTGTTATGTTTTAAAGGTGTGTAGAGATTTCCCCCTTCTAGCAACTCTCTCGCACCACACAGTTCAGAGTACATATTACAGCTACGGAAGCCTTTATGCTATAAAAAGCCAAGATGTCATCTATGGCTTCAGTTTATCATGTCACAGTGAAAACGCGTATGTCATTAACCTGCTAACATATTTCAAGATGGTTCCTGAATATGGAGCATCAGCCCCAGTTCATGCATATACACACTGGACCTTTAAAGAATACTTTTGTTAGGAGATATTGTAATAATAACAGTAATTGGTTTTGATTAATAAAATAACTTAAATTTTATTTGTTATTTTTTTTATAAACAAATTAGCTATTCATTATGTAACCATGTGCATTTTATTAAATGGTTTACTTATTATAAATATTAGCTTATCATTATAAGAATTAGTTAGCAAATAATTAAAACATGTAGCTATGATGACTCTCCTTTTGAGGTTGACTCTTAGTTGAGTTGAGTTCTTCTTGCAAGCTGTGGTGCCAGACCAAAGTTATAATCTAGTGTGGCCTGGGCAAATAGGTCTTTCTGCTGAATACAGGACACCCAGGTACTGTATCATGCTGACATGGCAATGACGCTTTCAGACAGGACACATCTGCCGCTAAGACATCGGGGGAATGAGGTCTGAGACTCTAGACAAAGTTGCAAATCTGTTCTGAACATGTCTACAACTAATATCTGATAAGTTTTAACATGTAGTTACAGATGCTATTTGCAAGCCACACTCAGTGGCGGTTCTAGGGGGGGGCGGGCTGGGCCTTTGCCCAGGGTGCAATTTCGTGAAGGGCGCCGTGCTATTGGCCTCACGAGCGCTTGAAAAAAATATATATATCATCTAAAAAAGTTTTTAATATCTATCACATCACTGTGTAGGAAATTAGGAAATTGGCAAATTGGCGCCCCCTTTGCCTGCCCGCGCCCCTGCTGAAAAGTTCCAGTGCACAGAAGCTGCGAGAAAAGGGCAAAGGGGAGGGGGCGCGGGGGACAGTTCACTTCTGCGTCTCTCAAATGCAATGCACAAGTGGGCAATACTCTGCAATTAGTGAGCAAAGTCAGTCACACATAAGCTTCCTTCCCAATAACGCACATTTTATTCCTACCATTATATTTACAGGTTCATAATTCCTGCACATCTTTTAATTGTGTGAAAGGGCTAATAAAACAGGGCAATACAAAACGAGTAGGCGGTCACCAAGGTGAATAAGTCTTAACTCCTCGGCAGTGACAGTGTTCGGGGATGGGAAATACAGTATGTTGACTGTCGAGTGACAAACAGGAGATGGACAGAAAAAGGTCAAAGCCATTAGAAGTGTACAAACGAGCAAAAGATGAAGGTATGCAACTGTTCTCTCTGCATGATCACGTTATCCATGCCATGAATGAAGGGCTAGTTAGGGCTAGGGCTATGTTAATCATGGTATAACTCTTACGTTTGTTAGCCTTCTAGCTATGATGCTACGATTGCTATACTCAACAATAATTCGGTCTTAGCTCAACAAACACAAGATCTAATTTCACCATAAGATTTGGCTTTGCAACAAAATGGTTACAAGTTAAGTTATTATTGATTTCCATAATTTGGGTTAACGTTGAGCCCTGTCATTAGCCAACAAAATGTTATTATGGTAGTTTCAACATTTGCAATTTGCTGCAACTCATAGTTTGCATAGTTTAACTATAGGGTAGTTTAGCATAGAAAACCAGTCATACCTGAACGTGTAACAAGCATACTGTAGAATTCGAGGCAGTAAGCAAGGAACTAATTGTTCCTCCCTAAAAGATAGCGTCTAATGACGGACATTTGGCATGTAAGGACATGCTATCATAATGAAATTGTAATTTATGGATGTTTTGTATAAGAGTTTTTGTAGCCTACAGTGTTTTGATGTTAATTTCAAGTGCAATTCAATAATAAGAATCACTATGTGCTCATAACTTGCCCGGGGAGTAATTCAATGTAGAACCGCCACTGGCCACACTGTCCAGTCAGAGCTGACTGGACTGAAGATTTTGTAAATTCAAAAATGTATTGTCCAGTTAGAGAATTAAGAGTGAGGTATGACCACCTGATGACCCTTTGGTAACCTAATTCTTACAGTCACCAAAAAATTTTGGGTTGCCTGATTGTATGGTGAACAGCCTAATTGGTGGACTTACAAATCCACAGACATGCAGAAGTGTTTGTGTCACTGTGTGTCCCCCAAGCACCTCTTGTGTCATTGTGTGCACCTCCCTTTTAAATTATGTAACGAAAATGACGGAGACAACAGGTCTGTGATTGGTCCGCTGACTACATAATTTCCAGAATCTTACTTTTCTGGTTTCATTCCTTCAGCTCACAACAACAAAAAAATAAAAGTTTGGGAAACAGATTACATTTTGCCAAATTGTGTTAAAATGTGGTACATGAGCCTATGTTGTACATGTAATAAAATTACATGTAATGCAAAACAAGCTCCCAGCTGCAACACTGCTTCAGAACTCATAGAGATCTTCGCAGGGATCACAGCTGTGTTGAGCATTTGCATTGCCACACGTGTTGTGGGGCTTGGTTTAGTGACATATAAGGTTTAAAAGAATATAGATGCAAACTGTCTCTCGAAATATGCTGTTTATTTCATACCAATCATGTATAACTCACCTAACGTGAGTTTGGAATTTGTTTTTAATTTAATTTTAAATGCTGTGCATGGACTGTTGGCTTCATCGTGTGAATGTGCAAGGAATGCTATCCCACATTTGTTGTTTGGAATGTGTTTTAATGAATAAGGCTGAGCCAAAAGTCCAAATGCATAATTTTAAATTAAAAACAAATTGCGAGTTCACTACCCCAGTAGCCGTAGCATCTTTTTAAACCCTGAGTTCGTGGAAAGAAACACAAAACAAGGACAAGACGATGGACATGGCAAGACAAAAGCTATGCAGATTTATACATCATTTTATGTTTTTACCATAGACCATTACATTACATGGTTCCTCCCTTTGGAATGCTACAATCCATAAACCTTCACTAATCGTCACAGAGGCTGAAATTTGTTTTGGGCCTTAAATAATGGGGACGTAATGAGCAGATGAGATTTGTTGGATCTGATACTCATACAGATGCCTGGCTGCTGCTGCTGCTCACCCAGAGAGAGGCTATTTCCATCACAGAATCATTAACACCAGGCTGGCCCATCAACACCCGGGCTAAGTATATTCAACACACGCGTGTTACTGGTGTCAAATGAGGCGTCACGGGGCTCCGCGCCCCCATCTTCGCGTAGAGATGGAGACCATATGCTAAAACAGGGGATGTAGACATCTGTCAGGATATTGCTTCACATGGGGTAACTAGCTTTAAAAGGCAACAAGCAACCTGAAGAGCACAGCCCCACGGATTCATGCAGGCTTCGACTAACTGAGGAATGTTTTGATTAAAGCACAAAAAATGAGTAATACTTGAACATGCTGAAATTACGTACTGCATTTCATTATAGAATATGATTATAGTCTAGCACTGTCATCCTTCATAGGAATATGAGTTATACTAGCCAAGCTAGTGCTGCCATAGTGTTATTGTTTAGTATTGAATTTTGCTACAGATACTTGATACTTTGATACAAATACTAGCCAAGCTAGTGCTGCCGTAGTGTTTCTGTTTAGTATTGAATTTTGCTACAGAGCCACATCAAGGAAGTCTTCTAAGGTTTTGGTTTCCCTTGGTTAAACTGTTGGACAATCAATGAGCGAACAGAAATTAAAGACAGAACCAATAGGTTCTAGAACCACCCACTGTGAAATAAACATTTGCCAATCAAGAGTGTCCATACTCTCTGCAGGAAGTGAACAAGTCTGTCCCACCAGGCTATATAAAAACAGACAAAAGGACACTAATCTCTAAGATGAGCTGGATGGGCACAAGCTGGTGGTGTAGGAATTGTTAAGGCTGATGAGCTAATAGTGTCATTAGCCATTGATTCATTCAGCACTGATTGACCTTCGGTGTCAGCCTCCTAGACAGTAAATCATTGATTAGCCAGTTCCCTCAATGGCCTCACTGTAGATTAAAAGCTTTGTCCACACAGTCCTTGATCCTACGGAAAGGCTAACAACACAAAAACTGACCTCAACTGTAATGACAGACTAGTGGTTGCACACTCAATTTAAAGCTAGGCTTTAAAAATCTACTGCTTCTAAAGGAAAGCTTTCTACATTTTAAGGAAAAACAAAAAAAGAATACTCTCTACGGAGGTGGAGATTCCAGCTTCAGAAAGACAAAACTCTACCATGTATTTATTTTGCCTGTGCACCTAAAATAGGTAATTTCACCAACTAGCTGATCTGTCTGTCTGATAATGTTGAGGTCATTAGGATCAGCTGATTTGGAAAATGGTTGGATCAAAATGTGGATCTCCATATCCGGTTCCCTGAGACATGTGGATTAATTGCTCACATTAGAGTTTAGGTGTTATTATACAGCATAAGTGACAACTTAGCAACTTAGACTTCATGTTTACTGTCGACACCATGCATCTGGCACAGAGCATGGTACTAGTGCATCTCTGGAAAGCATCAGTAACAAGAGACGCAGGAGCCGAGCAGTCAGAATTTGTAAAGACTTCTCCTACCCCAGTAACCACCTGTTCCAGCTCCTGAGTTCTGGAAAAAGATTCAGTAGAATTGTAGGCAACATGGAGGGGCTTAGGAGAATGTTTTTCCGTCAAGTTGTAAGACTCAGGAAATTTGGACATGCCACCCCTTTCACAGCCAGTGGACATAGCACTTCACCTTGGTTCCACTCTATGTCTTAAACCCTTTTTTTACATTTGAGTTGCTTTCAAAATATTTAGCTCATTTTACCTAGTTTAGCTTCCCAAATATATGATTTATGTATGTAACCATTCTGTGGTAAATGCACAGTGCTGGTGGTGAATCTGGACACATTTCACTGTATGTTATATGGATATGACTATGCATGTACTGTAACAAATAAAGCATTTTGTATTTTGTATCTCACCCAGTGCCTTTGCAGACATGCCAGTTTTTATGTATATGAATTGAATACATAGACAAACTTGCTCCCTGGTTCTTTCATTTGCATCTGTTCTTTGTGTGTGGTCACAATGAAGATAACATTCATCCCAGAACCTCTGAAGTGGGTCACACAATGACGAAATGATGCAATTAGCATCTCCCCACTGGAATGCATTTTATTCTCCAGTGGTATAGCTTGTATACCCACTGCTCTACATTCCATTGTTAGACTACTGGAAATTTGTCACATTTTACCAGTGTGTCCTTGAGTGCTTTGGCGCTGCTGAACTTTAAATTCCCCAAGGTCTAGATTAAATGGCCATGTTAAAATGTCAGTAAATCGAACTGCAAAAGCTGGTGAATGAAGCTAAGATCTTATATGTGGTTAGCATTCACAGAGAGAGCAGAAAGAAGCAAGAGTAGAAAGAAGATATTTTCCACAAAAATGTCTACCAGAGTTATGAAATAGGACTTTAAGCCTATGGGTCCACAAAGAAAAGTGATTTGAGTAAGGTTTAGCACATTTTTGGCAGTGCTGTTATAATTTAGGGACATTGTTTTAAAGTACAGAATACAGAACTATTTAACCCTAATGATAGCACAAAGAGGACAGTGATGCTTAAAAAACAAAAGCTTGACAGGAAGATATAACCCCAACTCAGCTCAGAAGAGGATCCCATCACATCACTCCGTGCCAAGAAACAGAGATGTTTTTATTGGGCACTGTTCCCCATCAAACAAGTCTTCTTTTGAAGACATGGAAGACATGTATGTATTAACTTGAGATCATAATAAACGTTTTCAGGATGCAAGTAGAGTACTTGGGTGCATTTCATTATATGATCTGATGTGATAGCAGGTGTATGAAGAAAATGGGAGATTTTCTTTATAATCTGTTAAAGACACAGAAAAAATATTTCTAGGGTTGTTTATTGATAAAATTATTATCATAATTTTGTGCATTATTAATTAATTTCCAATTTCATAGATCACAAACCACAACTCAGTAGTATTTGTCTACCTTCGGTAAGCAAACAAAGGTATGTTAATTGACCGAGATCTGTAATGCTAAGCGATCTGCTGTGTTTAGCTCTACTTGTAACTAAAATCACGAGGCCCCATCTTGTCTTGTCAGGCTCTTCAAAGATGCATGTGGATCAATGTCTTTTCACCAGCTAACTGATTGGCAACTCCAGCAAGCCCCAAACAGAGAGGTGTACGTCTGATCGCTTCCCCCTTGTATAATTTTGCCAGATATCATTTCAACAGCTTGTGGCATTATATAACTGTGCAGGCATGGTGCCCAAAGGCCCTATCCAGTTCTGGGTCACTGGCAGCCACAGAGAAGTGTATCCATCTTAAGACCGGTGAGCTGAAGTTTAAGTGGTGTAGCTTAACAAAAACTGCATTAATGAATAATCACGCCTGACTTTAGTTTCAACTCACGAGTCAACTAAGCATCACATTTGAAGTGTCTGGACTGAGCAGCATCAACACAAGGCCTGAAGGTGCAAGGGGCAGATATGAGGTCCATCAAGAAAAAGGAAAAGAATAGTGATTTCATTCCATTCATTTTTATCGATTTAACACCATCAACAATTGATGGAGATGACCCAGTGACAGCTGCACAGACTGATTCATAACCCAAGTTTGAATGTAATAACACAATTGGCATCTGTGTATTTTTTGTCAAATTTATGTAGCAAACAAACCTGTGTGATGAGAAATGTCTATTGCACAAATGCATATGTTTTTGCATGAATAATGTATAGTGTAATAAATATTAGATAAAAATCTTTTCATCTCTTCTTTTATATGGCTGGAATGTCTGACTTTTATTCTACAGCTTTATAGCTATAAACAATTTAACGAAGTAAGTAAATATAGCATTGTGTATCATGACCCTTTCCTTAAAAATGCCCTAGTTTTCAAGACAAATGCCAAGTGTAGCTGCCAAAATGTAATGCCTATTGGATGAACATCAAATTCTGGATGCAGTACTATTTTAAAGCCATAACAATGGCTATTATAACATATACAGCATGAAGCGTCAGGCTCAACCTGACCCAAAAGCCACAATGAACCTCTCTCATAAAGAGAATCGGAAAGCTTGGGTCCAACAGCAGTATCGCTTTACACTGGGCCTTCTTTGCCAGACAACCCACATCTTGAGGACTCCTCTAGGATGTTTGTCTTAAGGTGAGTCACTCTATACTGCAGGTGTGTGGGGCCATGATACGCTGCAATTTAAAACTTGATTCTGATTGGCTGATAAAATATTCAGGGTGAAGGTGTATGGCTATGGCCTGGCGATGTTTATCCGGTCACTGCTAAGGTTCCAATGCCAATGAATATTGCATTCAATCGAGAGAGCATGCAACAATGTTGGACCTCTAAGTAATGTACAGCGGACCGTCACTTTGACAAGGTATTAATGTTTATCAGTAGAGATCGAGATCCCCTCTTTACCAATGTTCACCCTACATGGCAGGGGTGTTTACTTTCTAAAGTGGGACAACTGGTAAAGTGGGACAGTTAAGCTTCATCATCAATATCTTTAAGAGCTTGTACTTTAACTGTTTAAATCTGGTTTTTAAATTTTCTCTGGGGTGTAAAGTGTTTATTATTAAAAGCATTGTGAGTGTGATGTCATGCAAGGGGGCGTGGTCAGATGACATTGAAAGGCAGGACCGCGAGAAACAATGGTAAGTGAAATGACATAGCAACCTGTGGTAAAAGATGTTAAGGGCCCCAAGGCTGAAATATTGATATTAGCCCTATTTTTTTTTCATCTGAAAGGTGACTTATTCAGCTAGCAGGAATTTAAAATTTATTTTTTGTGATGAAATATTTTACGTATAGGGTACATTTCCAACTGTCCCACTTTACCAGTGATATACTGGTAAAGTGATACAGGGTGTTATTGTTATAGTGGGATGGGAGATAGTGTATGTTATTAATCTTCAACAAACTCTATTCAACTAAATTATTGTCCATACTGTGTAAATACATTTATTTCAATTCAGTTTGTACCTGAACACAACTCATTGAAGAGTTAAGTAGTCAATCTCATAAGCAAATAGAATGCTAGCCAGCATATCACAGGCTTGCACTAAGCATTACCTGATTAGATATAGCCATCACATAGTCATGATTTCAGTTTAGTTGTTACTGATTAAATGTACCCTACAGTATTTCATTGGTATGTCAGTATTTTCATATAGATAGCTAATGTAAAATTTTATTTCAGGTACCAAAAAAGAAAGAAAGAGTGTGAGACAAAGTAAAGAGTCTTGAATCAATGGAGTGAGGAGAGAATGAGGCAGGTCATAAACATCATAAACATAAACATTGATGATTCATGTCTTGTACAGACTTTTTGGAGAGGAGAAATAAGTACTCAAATAAGTGAGCAGTTTTAAAATAAAATGTATATTACATTTCGTAAAATTGTCCTGTTCTTGCTATTATTACATTATAAAATCTTTCCTATGTTGTAGTAAATTATATGAATGACAGATATTGTATTAATTCATACACAAATAATAAATATTTCTTTTATATCTATACCAAAATGTGTTGTTTATTGCAAAATACAGTGTCCTACTTTAACAGTATGACATGTCCCACTTTACCAGTGTTCGTAAGTTTATTCACAATTTGACCAGCTCATGTTGGAAGCATTGCCATTTCATTTATAATGGAAATCCTTTATTTTTTTCTCCTTAGTTGTGTAAAAGACTAAAGTTAATAAAATATATCATATTTGCACACGTGGCATTAAGGCTTTTCAACAAAACAGTGGAAAACGTAAAATTTTCAAAATTGCCCCACTTTACCCATGTTCACCCTATTCCTTTTGCCTGTGCACTTAACACAAGTGATTTCACAAACTGAACTAGCTGATCTACCTGTTTGATGATTTGTGTGCTCATTAGGATAGGCTGGTTCAGAAGATGTTTGGATCAAATACGTGGCAGGGCTTTTACCTTCTGAAGCCAGGATCTCCATCTCTCCCAATTTAGTGTGACTCTGACTTTGAAGGGGTACTAATGCTTATTAACTACAGATGTAGCTATGTTCTAATCATCTCACTGTATCCCAACACCATTTACATGTCTTGAACTGGACAGATGTAGTGTGATATCAGACACTGTTGCAATTAAGTGATGCAGAAGAACTGCAGAATAGGTAGTATGGTAACACAAGAAGTCTGCAGTAAATCTGCATTTTCAATGGCAAATCATTTACACTCAAATCTGTTGTGCAGTTCTGTTCTGCAGGTGTGGGCCCTCAGATTGTAAAGGATGTTACAGAGAGATCTTTGTATATAACATATTACTGTAATGCCATATCTTGAAGAAATGTGTGTATTAAAAAAAACTGTGTGAGAGAACCTGTGTAATTCATGCTTACATTAATTATGGCCCACTACATTGCAGATATTTCTGGCAATTGTGAAAATAACAGAAGGTGACGCAGAGCCAAGTGTGCACATGGCTAAGTCTCTCTCCCTCTCTCCCTTTTCTCTCCTTCTCTCTGTATCTCCCTCTCTCTCTCTTTCCTCTCTTTCTCCCCCTCTTACCATTTCCCTCTCTCTCACTCTTTCTCTCTTTCCTCTCTCTCACTATTAAGCCTGGCAAATGCTTCTCTGCACATACATGCTGTTTCCTTCCTCTAAATGACAGCTTGGCACAGGAACAAAGGAGGAAAAAAGAGCAGAACTAGGTCGGGAAAAAATCCTGATACTGCAATCCTGCAAACCTCTCATCCTCCTCAGAGCAGCCAGGACCGTCTCAGTGGAAGGCAGGGTTGCAAAGCAAGGTGAGTTTATTTATACTCCACGATAGCTGGAAAGCATACATCTAAAAAGGATGTATGTGTGTGTGTCCCTGTGTGTGTCTGAGTGTGTGTTTGTCTGCACTGTGTCTTGTAAAAGGGAGAGAAAGAGAAAGTTTGTGTGAAAGAGAGACAGACAGTGCAAGAAAGGGAGAGATAATGTGTGTGTGTGTGTGTGTGTGTGTGTGTTTGTGTGTGTGTGTGTGTGTGTGTGTGTGTGTGTGTGTGTGTGTGTGTTTAAGAGGATGAACAACTTTGCAGATGCAAGACAAACGACCAAAAGAACTCCTGCAAAGGCCAGGTTGTTCTGTCTTTCCTCTGTGTGTGTGTCATGCCTGCCCCCCCCCCCCCCCCTCCATATTCCCCCCTCCCTCCCTCCTGCCCCCTCGTAGCCCCCAGCTGCTGCCTGGCAGTGATGGATCTGATCTGCCCCAACACCTGCGGAACCTACCCTCTGCCTGGCACCAGCCTCCCAGCCAGATGTTTGCCGTGCTCCCAATCTCCCATTCCTTTTGATGTGCAGGATTCAAAGTCTCCACTACAACACATGAAGAGACACCACCCAGCGGGTGCCAAAACCGTTTTTACACGTGTCGGACGCGTCTCAGGCAAAGCTCTCATTGTCAGGTCTTTTCTGTCCGGCCATTTGTTGATGCAGTCAACGGCTCTCCTGAAGACAGTGAAAAGTACACATGTGGCTGAGGCTGGCCAGTCCTAATGGGGAAACAGGGACTTAAGGAGAACTCAATAAGGCGATATGGTCAGTAGATAATGAAAAAACAATTAAGATGGAGACTCAGAAAGAGAGTGATAGCCCACTTGAGAGCATTATCAACAAATCAATATTCTGTGGCACACACCAGTATGGAGCATATTCTCCTCAGTGGTTCTTCTGAAAACCTTTTTTTGTGTGGAAAAGGCTATGTGTCAAGATAACTGTAAAAAGGTCACTGCAAAGTGAAAGTTGTAAAAACATTAATCAAATAAACTCACGCTTTGGGCGGTAAATATGCACAACCCCTCAAAGGCCTAATTTAACACAACACTCATCTGGTTGGTAGAATTACCTGCAGTAACTATAATAGAATGAGGTCCAGTAATAGCTCTGAATGAGAATTGGTGAATCATAAAAAACGTGAAAGTCATCTTAGAATAAAAAGTAATTTAACTCAATGATAATTTGGACTGAGGGACATTTAACTTCAGCACCAAAATACATTATGCCCCCCACCACCCTCTCTCTGAAAAAAAAAAAAAAATCCAAAAACACTTGCAGGCTGTGTAGCAGCATCAGAAATAGATGCCAGCAGAAATACCAAAATGACTAACTAATTAATACTATACTAATTAATAGCTAACTAACAATAATTTATTGGTCCCATGCACTGCATCGTTTTTTATTACTTTTGCGGTGGTCTCTAGTTAATGAATTAATGAATTAATTAATGAATGCCCTGTGAGCTGGTTTTGGTGAAAAAAATGCTTTACTTTCCTGTTACAGGCTGTTCTAGTTTGGTGGAGGAGATGGAGCAGGGAGAATGACAGGTTCTCGACTATGCTAGTCACAGGCTAAAATTACTCAAAGCCCATTTGGTCATAGAAACCAAATAGAAGATTTAAACGTTCTACACAAACACACACACTTACCTATAGTTTGCTAAGCGAATGGGTGCTGCAACGAGACTCCTCCGGTAATCACAATGGTGGCATGGCTTTTTCTAATTAACAAACTTACGTCAATTTGTTTGCCTTTTCCTTCTTTGCTTGTTTTTTTTCCGCTTCATTTCTTTCATTGACTAATGAAGGCAATCGGGGTAGAAGAACATTTTCACATGCAGCATGCATATGCAACTCGGACTGACCTATCGTATTTCAAAAAGAGCAAGTACTAAACGGTTTATCACAGAATGAGACCTTTAAAACATCTATATGACCTAATGTTGTGTGTGCATGTCTGGCAGCCACTTTAGGAATGTGACTAACTACTTGAAATCTTTGAAGCTATAAAAATAATTTCTTTTTTGCTTTAGTGGTCTATGTGGTAGTAACAGTGTCTATGATAAGTGTGATACATTTCCAGAGGTTTATGTACTGTAACCAGACCAGAGCAGACTTTTCGTTGTGTGGTCATACGAATGACATGATAATAATCACGTATACAGTATAAGTATACAATGCGTGTACCTACACAGCTGCCAGTAGTATTGCATAAATCAGAAAATCTGACCCACCCCTTATAATTTTCTTGTCCATTTAGTTTGGTGTAAAATATCTAAACATGTCAGATCTATGGATCTATGCCCCTGTGTATGCGTGCTCCTACAGTGTTCCTGTGAATAAAAGGCCCTTGTGCCCGATAATGAAAGATGTGACAGAAAAGCTCCTGCATTTTATATTCAACCTTGCACCACTGCTGAGGCAGCAGACAGAGGCCCCAGGGGAAGGAGAGAGGCAGACAGACAGAGAGAAAGAGAGAGATAGGAGAGAGGGAGGGAGGGTGAGGGAGGGAGAGAGAGAGAAGGAAGGAGGGAGAGAGAGATATATATGTAAAGGAGGCTAAAGCAAGAGAACAGGCAGAAAGAAACAGTAAGAAAGAAAGAACAAAAGAAAGAATATGTTGTCATCTGTAACTTCACATTAAATGAAGCTTGGCCCCCTGTTCACAGCATCAGTAGAGGTCATTTATCACATCAGTTTCCCTTGACAGCACCCCATATCTACTCCTCCCCTGAAAAGCCACAGACAAACAAAATCAACAAAAAATGGCTTTCATCTGGGTTGACCCTGTGAAAAAAGCAAAAAAGGCATGTTTGATCTGTCTGGATTAGTCTGGCTTTTTCAGAACAGCCCCTGAAATCTCCAGCTTCCTGCTTATTATTTAACTTAAGCGCCACATAATCAAGGACAGAGCAGACTCCCTTCTCCAGCCCTTTCCCATCATCATTCCTTTTTTAATTTTTTAAAAAACACTTTGGTGTGCTCTTTCTCTCTCTCCCTCTCCCTCTCTCTCTCTCTGTCTCTCAAGTTCGCTCTCTGTCTGTTTCACTCTTTTTCTCTCTCTCTCTGTTTGTGTGTGTCCCCGCACTAAATCAAGTCATTAAGTCCAGTGTCACAGGCGCTCAGCAGTTATTCCAGTGTCAGGCACTGCGGGCATGCTGTTCACCTACAGGAGTGAGTGATGTGACTGCTCTGTGTTTAATCATTTTAACTAACTGTGTTCATGAGTTAAGCAAATTCTGTAAATTATATGTGACGAACACATATCAGAATGCTACCAGAAATTGCAGAACAATAACTTCAATTCCGAAGCTACAACCTACGTAGTTCAACATATTCTAAATCTGTTTCTACCTGTGCACATTATTCAGAACTTCCCTACCTGGCCTCCCTGACTAAAGAATTGGGCTAATTTGAATTATCTGATTTAGTCAACGGCTGTAATTGGTGTGGTGCTGGATTGTAGCTTCTGAAGCCAGTTTCCCTGTCATTGGCCCTAAACACATTGACTTCTGTACCACCTAAAAATGTGCATTGTGATGGAAGTATGGTAGAAAATACTAAAGTGTGCTTAATTCATACATAAAAGTCTTTGAGGCCACATCCACATTAGTCCATTTGTATATAGAAATGTGACAAAGTTGTCACTGGTTTGTTGTCCGGACTAGTTTGTCATTTTTGGTCCATGGAACCATGACGCGTTAAAAACAAAGCCAGTGACGGAATGCACGGAAGTCAAAATGGTGAGTGTGTGGATAGAAATTCTTTTGGTTCTGAAATGATAAAAACGGACTAATGTGTAGGAAATTGAGGCAATGCCAAGTGTGCAGTTTCCCTTTGCATTATGCAAATGTTGCAACCAAGGTTTATGTGTTCTCCCCAGGCAAAGCACTGTCTGCGACATTTGCCCTCAAAAAAAAAGTTAACACACATCATTAACTTCCTTTGACCCATGAATGCAACGAATTGCCTCCTTCGCAGTCGACTCCTGCTCCAGTTTTGCCTCGTGCACGCCACTGTGGTTAATACGTTTGAGAGTGGCCAAAGGCGAGCCCCATTTACGATGGCCAAGGATTATTGCCCTACCAGTGGCCAAGGCTGCTCAAACAATTAGTCACACATTACCAGATCACTAATGAACTGACCCGCTGTGCAAATGTGAGCTCTGGAACAGCATATGTAGTAGTATGTGGTGATGACACAGGAGGCACTCTATAGATCCAGGTCAGCCAATTACTGTAATGAAATGAAACACACCGTTTTGACAGAAACAGCCTGTGTACCATTTGATGACATTTAACATAACAGCAAACACTGAGAGGAAGGACAGAAGGATTTTTTTTGCAGGTAGAGGCAGAGAATGGTTTACCTGAAATTCTGAACAGCTGGAGCCAGTCAAACATTGGAAACCAACAGACATAAAGAACTCCTTTGTGCTGCTAGAAATGTTGGGCCCTATGAAAGAATTAAATCTTGGTCCCCCCTACTATCAATAAAAATGTAAATTGCAGGCTATTCTCAAAGGGCCCCCTGTCAATGCTGGGCTCACAGAATCATCACACATCGCACTGTACTGTACGTATGATTTAAGGAGCTTTTACATTGCATGTCAGCAGCCACACTGCTGTATGCTGAACCCCCTTTGGTTTTAATAATTGTTTCCCCAGCGCCAGAGCAGTTTGCCACTGCCACAGAGCAGTGCAGAAAGTGCTGTGCTTCCATGCCCAAAACCACTGCTCTGCTTCGCTACCACTTGCTGTGGTCAAAGTTTACCTTGGTTCAACTTTGATCACGAAATGCGTGATGTGAACTCAAGAGACCAAGGAAAAATTGTAGTACAAACAACAAAAAACAGATTCATTCGTAAGCAGAATGTCGAACTGCTTCCTGCTAACCCTAAAATAAGTTTGGAACTGATCATGGTGGACACAGAGCTCTTTCACCAGTCAAAACTCGCTGAGGTTCACGCACCCACACCCTCCACTCCTTTCACACTGACGTCCTTCTCCTTCTTAAAACAAAGACAAGAATCAAAGCTTTCTTCTGACGTTGACACAGGTACCTGTCTACAGATGCTGTAGCTGACACTGACACATACCAAAACACTGCTCATAGATGTCACATCTTTTCGAAAACACCACTTATTATCAGCAGGCGACCCTCTGCGTTAGCAGCAGGCACAACACAACCACAATAGGCCGCGTCGAGCAGAGCGGAAAGCAAAGCGGCATATTGCTGTCGACGTGAAAGCTGTGTTAAGCAGCAAATCCACAGGCATGTAGCTCTAAACTGGGAAACCATTAATGGGATGTATGTATGTATGTATGTATGTGGCATGTATAAGCTGTGCTCCACGAACATTTCTAATCCTAATCTGAACAGAGTCTTTTATCCATGGTACATTTATTCATTCATCAGATTCCTGCCAGTAATTTTGATGAATGGCCATGCGAATGGGTCCAGGATCAAAGGCACGTGAATGCAACACACTGACATAAGCCCTCCACTCCTTAGCTCTTTGGTCAACCAAGTGACATCACCAGGAAAATGACTATCAGAGCTGCCAGTGATAAGGAGTGATGTTACCCAGTAGCCTATGTGGATGTCTGTGAAACCGTGACTGTGTTTCGTGTCATGTACTTACAATGACAGCTGGGCTGCACAATACTGGGCATTGCTATGTTCATGAACTTGAATTAAAAAGAATAGAATTGGTACAGTTTTTTACTGATTTCCAGTGTTATGACATAATATTTAGTAATTCAGTAATTCCTTTGATTATATGTTTTATTTTGAGCGGTTGATGTCACAGGAAAAAAACAGACAGGATAACCACAGATAAAGCTTTAAGAGAAGTTATTTTTGTAGGAACCTGGCAGAAGATTAACTAAAGCCAGTGAACATCAGGAACAGAAGGCAGGTCGGTAATAACAGTCAATGTCACTTTCTATTTCCGTTCCCTTTTCAAATTAAGTTAAAAACAAGCAAAGCTGCTGGACTAAAAAAGCCATTTGAAACGGTGGTGTAAATAATTGCTGGTATAAATGAACAGCCTTGGCACCGCTCATGTGTTTACTTGTAATGATCCACTGGGGAGGAGTTTAGAATTCCGGTTTGATAACTGTTTCATCTCCAAGCTGGCACAAAACGAAGGCAGGGGTACACTACCAAAGCAAGGCTTATTTAAATAAGAGTATTTACTCACTGCATGCTACCTTAAATACTACCTGATTTTATGAGCGGTCTCTCTGAAGGGGATGAACCCCACACCAAGGGAAAAATTGCATTTGTGTGTGTGTCTAACAATTTATTTGTCTTTATAGGGGATTGTGGTGTCAATGATGCACAAAAAAACTGAAATAGTTAAGATACACACATATACATACACATGCGCACACGCACGTACACACACACACACACACACACTCACTTACACTCACACACAGACATACTGTTATGTGTGTGTGCACGCACACACACACACACACACACACACACACACACACACACACACACACACACACACACACACACATACACACACACACACACACACACACTAAACTGTATACCTTTAACTTATTAGTAACTAGAAGACAACATATGAAAAACATAGAATAAAGTGTCCCTTCTTTGCGCATGTGATGAGAGTGAAATAACATCTGGCCTACACAAATAGCTCTCTTGGTCTGTGGTTGACCCCAGTGGAGCAGCCACTGCTTCTTCCTCACCATGCTTGGCTGTCATACTCCCTGTGGTGTGGAAACCTGTGGCACTAAACACTTTAAACCTCACACCAAGCCATCCATCCATGACTCAGCAGAAGCCAAAAATAAAAATAAAAAAACCCTCCGTATGACAGCCTGCTGTAGTTATGCCCCTTTTTTGTCTCATCCTGCAATGATAACCTACAAAAAAGTTGTTGTTCTAAACGGTTCAATTTGTTCTGTTTTTTACACCTTTAAATGGTAAAAAAGACACGAGGACAGTCAAACTATGAGGTATAATGGTTCTTTTCCCCTCATCCATTCTCTCTCCTCTGCCTGCTTACTAGCCCCCTAAGTCCCCTTTGGCAATGTAATGCTCGCACAGCAAAGAGGCCATGCTTGATGTGTGTGCGGGAAGGACAATGTCATTTTTTATGCCCACTTACCCCCCCCCCCCCCCCCCCCCCTCCCTTTTGCTGTTTAAATCTCCCGTGTGCTAGAGGTGACTTAATTGCCTTTCTGACCCAGCTGACTCAAGTGTCAGGGGCAAGCTCAAGGACTCAGCACATTGTCAGGGAGGCACCCTTTTGTTAAGGGTTTAAAAAACTGTATGTCATTACAGCCCTAGTTTGTTTAGTTATCATTATCACTGGTGTGTTAATTTAGTGAAAATATTCTTCATTGTGCATAATGATAGAACACTGCCTTCGAAGGAGATCAAATGAAAATATATAAAAGGGAAAGTTTGCATTTAAAAGTCACTCTTTGGTAAGTGTGATGCATTGTTTTGTTGGTGTCCAAAACTGTCTGCCATTATAGCCCTGCCTGGTTTAGTTATTATTATAGTTGCTCTTGTTCTTAATCAGTTCTGCGTGATAATCGTATTGCATCTTCATGTTCAAAGCTGTATATCATTGCAGTTCTGTTGCTTTGTTTAGTTATTATCACTCTTATGAAGTTGCTTTAAAATACTGTTCTCAATCGGTGCCGCGTGGTGATGGAGCAGAACCTTCGGAGGAGATGAATATAGCAAACATAGGAGGGGAGGTTTGCATTTAGAACACTCACCTGGGCATCATTAGGATATTTCGACGCGTATATAGGTTGCCCATGCTGCAAATCTGGGACTTGCGCCTCTTTGTCTTCTTTCTGCTGCTGCTCAATCTGATAGTGGGTTAGGAATGCAGAAAGAAAGTACAAGTGGACTACTTTTAAGGTGATTATTTGGAAATCCACAGTCGCGTTGTCAAAGTAATTATGGTTAAGTAAACTAACCCCCACTACCCATTTCTTGCAAAGGCTTGGAATCTGGACTCTTTAGATTTATTCTGATAGTGGGTTGAGGATGCCCAAGGAGAGCAGAGGTAGACTACTTTCAGCTGATTATTCAGAAATCTACAATCTTGTTTTCAGTTTTCAACTCAATCTCCCCATTCCTTTCAATGGATTGGAAATGGAACTGGAAACAGTATTGTGCCTGAATTCCCAAACTAATCAATGTGCTAAGCTTAAGTTTTAAATCACTGTCATTATGATAATACATCATGTTTACTTAATATTCCTTGGTGCACAGAGAAGGTGGACATGACAAAGGTTTTGGATATGCTCTTAGTTTTGAAAACTGCGATGGAGGTAGGGATCCTGGATTCAGAAAGTAAAAAAACACTGCCACATATTTTATCCAGCCATTTTCTGAACCAGCTAATCCTAATGAGCACACAAATAATCAAACAGGTAAATCAGTTAATTAATGGGATCAGGCAGAGGCCTGGATCGGTGCACTGGTGCAGAAGAAATACATGGCAGGGTTTTCACTTTCTGAAGATGGAATCTTTGTCTCTGATAATAGCTATTGTAATGCTATGGCCCTGGCATGTTTAATATTGAGTTCAATGGCTATTAGCCTTCAGGAGCAAAGAGCCTACAGATGGGACAATAATTAGTGACCTCCCCCTGGATGACGATGGCTGTAGCTATATGAACACTAGTGCGTGGCTCAGCAGCTCACAAGCTAACAACAACTCAAGAGTCAAAAGGGGGGCAAATGTAGCCTGGTAAACCAGCCCCTCGTACTTCATTTCATTTTGTACAGAAGGTCTGGCAGTGGTGTATTGAGAAACGATTTCTACCCGGAGGTGTGGACTCTGGCCTTTGGCCTTTACCCAATCGCTAACGTCTGGTCGTCACATATGTAATTAGCCTGCCTACGCACTACAATTCAAATGTAGCACACAAAGTCAAAGTCATCGCTCACAAACACTCCCTCTGTTCGTTGAGTGGCTAGGATTGGCTGGTACCTAATACAGCAATGTCAGGGGCAGCACGGCCAGACCCTCTGTACATGAAATGAAGTACGGGGGGCTGGTTTACCAGGCTAGGCCAAATGGGGGTGCTGCTAGAAGTTTGGTGCCCTATGAACAAATAAAAAAACATGAACAAATTTGGGCCCTGTATCATTATTAATATTGATATTAATAGTGTCCTCAAAGGGCCGCTGTCAATGTTGGGGCAGTCATGGGTTAGTGGTTAAGGTGTTGGATTTGCAGCCTACAGGACACTGGCAGGTGGGTGAGGGCATCATCTCTCCTCGCTGTAAAGATAAAATCAGGTGATTTGAATACATGGTTTCGGATTCTACCTTGGTTGCTCAGCTCAAAGAGAGGTTCAAAGTTCAAATTGTCATATACACAGTATGCCTGTACAATTAGATTCTTTCTTTGCTTTCCACTTGCTGAACATTGTATAAAAATACAAGAAAGGATAAAAATATATACATATATAAAAAGGATAAAATAAGCATATATACACAGCACTCTCTCTCTTTCTCAAACACATGCATACACACACACACACACACACACACACACACAATTGTTGGATTTGCAGCCTACAGGACACTGGCAGATGGGTGGGGGGATTGACTGACCAGTGTTCTCCTCCATCCTCCCCCATGACTGAGGTGTCCTGAGCATGGCACCATCCCCTCACACTGCTCTCTGGGCACTGTTGTCATGGCTGCCCCCTGCTCATGTGTGTGTGATGGGTTAGATGCAGAGGTTGAATTTCATTGTGTGCACTGTGTACTGTGATGTACAGTGTGATCATAATGACCAATGGGACTGGCTTTCACTTTTTCACTTTAGAATGGTTCCAAATTACCCACCCCCCACGGTGCCCATGGGGGCTGAAATCTATGACTAAAAATACTCTTCCAGTCCTGTGGATCACCAGACTAAGCGAGGGCAAACAATAGGTGCTAAATCTTCGAAGGGAGTGGCCAAGTTCTGATTGATCCTGCCACAACTGACCTTTTCCACAAATTCCACTTCCACAAACACTGCTGCTCTGCTACAGAGCTGGCGGGGCGGGTGAATTGTTTGGCATTTATATCCACGTCAAATTCACTGAACTTGAGATGTACCTCAGTAAAAATGCTCAAGAAATATGTTTCAATTTTGTGACCTGTCCTACTTTCCAGATACCAGAGTTGAATAAGATGAAAGGATGAAATTTACGAGCTGCATTTGACCAGATAAGGACATCCTCTGACCACCAGCACTTCGTCTGATTTTATTCCTTTGGCTGAATGACATGTAGTGGGGAAAACTGCCCTTTTGTAATATAACACTCACACTCTGAAGTTTGATCTATTTATGGTATGAAAAATGTTTGGCAGCGAAATGCATAGCATTTATAATGTTTCAGTGGGAGTCTGACTGTAAACAGACGGCTGAAAAAGAAAATGCAAGAGAAGCATTCTGTGGGAGATGAATGAAGATCTCAGAGGAAGAATTCAATACAGGACAAATGAGAGCTGTGCACTTCTTATGGTAAATGCAGTCTACTGTACTTTGAAATTAACATTTATATGTCATGTTCAAAATATTCACTTGCTTACTATATAAGGCACTGTATAGGGTGCAGGTTGCATTGATTTTTTATCCTTAAATAGTGGACCACATAGTGAATGAGTGAACATTTTGCCATATTTTTGGCTGTAATGTTTCTGATTACTTGCTAGTGCCCTTTGACCTACCCTAATGTCCATCTCTTTCAGTGATAGACAACCTAGCTTCGAAAACAACAATCCAATACCAGGTATTTGTTCCAGACATTCACTAAATCAGGCATTATTTAGCACAATTCCTTACCCAGAAAAAGAGTTCATTAGTGAAATCATCTGTTCTCGCTGTAAAGATAAAATCAGGTGATTTAGAATACATGGTTTTGTATTCTACCTTGGTTGCCCAGCTCAAAGGCAGGTTCAAAGTTCAAAGTGTTTATTGTCATATACTGTGCACAGTGTGCCTGTACAATTAGATTCTTTCTTTGCCTTCCACTTGCCAAATGTTCTATAATAATACAGAACAGGATAAAAATATACACATATATAAAAAGAATAAAATATGCACATATACACAGCACACACCTACACACACACACACACACACACACACACACACACACACACACACACACACACACACACACACACACACACACACACACACACACACACACACACACACACACACACACACACACAGGAGAGTGTACATACACATATATACACACATTAGTGGCTTCTTCTGTGAGAACTTTGCTCAATTTTTTCATCAACATCTTGCTTGCTTGATTCTTGCACATGACTATCCCAGGAGGGCCATCTGATACATTTGACACGTTCAAATCTAAATTACCTTCCGTTCTCATCTTACGCAACATTGAGATCAGTCAGGAACACAGTTGGCATACAAGACTACAGTAATGCAGCACGGTTCTGGATGCTAGAAAAACAGAAAGATGACATATCCACAAGTGCATGGTGATGGTAGTGCTAATGCTATTCTTGTATGAGGTCCAGCAGAAGCACATATACATGTGACAAAGGCTGTATCAGATATGCTATAATGAATAAGCTTGAAGTTTGTTGCCTGAAATTAACCCATTAAATGTTTTGAGTGACAGATTAATGTAATAATCAATGAGAGTCTTTAAGCAGCATGGTATTGGTGGTCTGGTGGTCAGCAATTACAGGTTGCAAAATGACCGAAACACCAGAATGTTGTGAGCTCAGCACCAGGGTTTGCTACGCTTCTGCCCCTGAGGAAGGCACTTAACCCCAGGCTGCTCCAGGGGGACTGTCCCTGTAGTTAGTTTACAACAAGGCTTTCTGGAAAACAGTGTCTAATAAATGGCACTGTAATGTTGAAATCAATTTATAGCACTGATTAGTCATGCTTAGCCAAAGTCAACCAATATTTAGCCTAATATTTCATACACAAACACAGAGAGACAGAGAGAGAGAGAGAGAGAGAGAGAGAGAGAGAGAGAGAGAGAGAGAGAGAGAGAGAGAGAGAGAGAGAGAGAGAGAGAGATCTGTTAGCCTTCTAGGGTTGGATTTGCCTGGCGCCATTCCCATCTGCTGTCCAGTGCAGACACTGCGCTGCTAATGTATCCGCGTGTCCTCTAAACAGGACATCAGTGCAACATGTGGAAAATTCCTTCCAATTAATCCCCTGAATGAAGAAGCCAAGGATGACAGAAGCCCTCTACAGAGTCCTATCTTTGGTAACCTCATGAAAGGGACACTGTAACTTTTGTGTTAGTCTGTCAAGGTAAACAATTCTGAGTGACTGCTGGGTTGACCTTTAGTGTATTGACAGCAGGTGTCAAGTTGTATTTGATATTTTTAACTGAACAGCTACATTCCAGAATCATTTATTTGGATCAAGATACAACATACGGACAGAGGCACAGAGTTTTCAGCAGACTGATAGTTTTGACTAAAGAAGGTATTGGTTTCTTTATGGCTCCTATTCTGTTTCCTGGCCAATTAAAAAAAAACAAAAGAAGACGTCACAGTTTCATTAAAAAAGAAGCTACAGTAAATGGATCTGCAATTCGTCACGCATTGCAATACTATACACACACGGAGAGCGTCCACACAAGAGTACATTTTACTTATCACTTTCCTTTCATATTCTTGCAACGCATGGAGAGAAAAATACCACAGAAAGCTCATCGACATCTTGATTGTTATAAACAAGTAATATTTGCGTGACAGTGACTATTTCTATGATGTTTTGGAATTGACATGCATCTGTATTCACGTATGAAACAGAGACGAGTAACTCTTTCATGTCGCTGCCGCGGCCACGCTGAGGTGAGCAAAATAGAGCGGGGAAAGCTGGCGGTAGGTGGCGCTACGCCGAGAAACCTGATCCGTGAGGACCACGACAACTCTGTCTCAGTTTGCACCAGTCGCAAAGGAGGCAGCGGAGCCGAGCAGTTGAAGGACATCAAATGAAACAAGAGAGCTTCCAGCGGCTCCTCTTGAGTTTTGCGCGTAGTCTGTCCTCCCCAGCCGGAGACAGTGCGTTTTGAAAACATGGAAGATAAATCCAATTCGTTCTCCAGCAACAAAGAGGAGAAGGCGGATGGAAATAATGTGTTTCAAAGGCAAGACTCCATACTGAAGAACAACATGGGAAGCCAGAACATGAAAGACCACGGCAACTCTGTGGGCATAAAGGGGGATCGAGACGAAACCATGGTCGGTTTTGACGATATAGACGCGGCATCCAGGCAATACAGTTTCATGCAACGACAGTTTGGAACCATGATGCAGCCCGGGGTGAATAAGTTCTCCCTGCGGATGTTCGGCAGTCAGAAAGCCGTGGAGAAAGAGCAGGAGAGGGTTCAGTCGGCTGGATACTGGATCATTCATCCCTATAGCGATTTTAGGTAAGGCGTGGAATGTCACCTTCCCCAGGCCGTGCCACACTTTGTTCCGCAACATACCACTATTCTGTGCTGTCATTACACGCGTACGTCTGCGCATAGCACATTGCAGAGACGCGCTATCAACCGTGACATACTATATGGTTTTGTGTTGCCTTCCAAATCTGACGCCAGTTAGGTACCGAGGATGAGACTGTGAGAAAAGTGGCAGATGAATGTCTGTGATGCCCTTGTCACAGATGACGGTGAATGTCATCCTTGTAAACACAGGCTGTGTAAAGAAAGCTTGAGGACTAAATACTAACTCGACTGATACAATAAGATTTTCTATTGTCTGGGTTGCTGTGTGTTAAATCTTGCAGTTTAGGTGTACTCATCCATTGATGCACGCCACATTGTCTGTTTGCTAGTGTGCAACGGCTAGCGCTCTTTAAGGAAAAGATAGAACTGTTAGTATATATGTGTGCTTACAGAAATATTGATATTTATTCTATTACAACAAATAATGATCGTCCATTACAGTTCTTTTTAGAGCAGTGGTTTGCGTCAAATCAGTAAAGTGAAATTCGCTGTCAATAGCTTACTACAGATATAATTATCTGATAATTACTTAAGTAGTTTATAACAATTGCCTTTCTCAAAGATTTAACGTAGCAAATACCGTACGGTCCTTTCAGTGTGTACAAGGACTTTGGCACTGTGGGCCATAAAGAGCATACATAAAAATATCGGTTTCAAAGCCTTTGTTGTTATCGACAGTAGCACGAATGAATGAGTAGTTTAATCAAACGCCTACAGAAAATTTACGACATAATTCCTTCCATGAAATACATCAAAGTGATTTAGGTATGTAGGGGTCAATAGCACTGCGCCATGATATTTTGATATTTCATTGCAGTTCTCGGTCAGTTTTGAAACCTGCACTGTCCGCACCTTACTGACACGCCACAAAGATAATTTCATAGCGCATAATCGCCATTTCTTGGTGTTGTGCATGCTCTTTCTGTGATATTTATTCTCGAGTAGAGGACTCGTCGTTCACGTGTGATTAACACTATGTACACTAGCTTGCATTGAGCCAGCGTTTCATAGATATTAGCTGTTCTCTGGTCAGATAACCCTTACAGGAAATGAATAAATGTTCAAAGAGAAACAAATTATTGTTATTGTATTGTGTAGGCAATACATAATTAAATGTCATGTTCCAACGGAAATGTTTACTTGGAACAGGGTTGTGCGGACCGTGACCATGCGTTCCTGTAGAGCATTGGTCGAGCGGACGGCACGTCTCACGTAGACGTTTTCCCTGGCAACAACTTCTTAAAGAATCTATGAAGTATGTCCTGCTCGTTGGCGACCAACAGCGCCAACATGCCAACATACGACAAAGCTACCCATCTTACCCCGCTCGACCCTCCTATCTTCCCCCTCGACCCTCCTTCGGCTGTTTTTTTCCACATTGTCGCTGTCCAGGGTTCTGAAACAGAGGCTCGGATGACGTGGAGGCATACACTTCAATTAATTTGGAATATGGCGTTTCCAAAAAAAAAAAAAAAACATATATAATAATAATAATAAGAAGAAATGAATGTATAATCAAACATCTTATCAGGACACCAACACAATTTATGGTAGTTTTGGACTATTTCACAGCACCACTGTCACCATGATGACAGAAATAATATGGCAAGAATTATGTAATTATTCATGAGATTCTCAGAAGAGTTGACTGTAGGGTGTTTAGAGACCTATGACATCAGGGCCTTGGGAAGATTAGAGGTGTGACATGACAGTCAGTGAGCTTACAGTGTGCAGGAGAGCAGTGATGTAACATGACTGCCTTTGCCAGAGGATAGACAAAGGGCAAGTGTGATAGCACAGGGCGTTTGTTGTAGGATGCCTGTCAATTTATCAACTATAGGCAATCACACAACTTATATTTAGTCTCGGACCACTCCACTGTGACCTGTTCACTATCTTTTTATAGAAATCCAAAACACTCATGTTTGTTGACGTAACTAAGTGAAATGCTGATGAGTTTACATCTACAGATGCTTCAGGCATACTTGAATCACTGTATCACCAGCTTGACATTAGAAGTTATGTCTTTTTCTCAGGCCAGTAGCATTTTAATCCAGATCGGTGTGTTTCACTTGAACACTATAAACATTACACTTTTCTCCTATCATCACAGCAGTTTAGAATGACAAAGACATAAGGAAGGAAACGAGTGAAGCAAAAATCTTGAGGAGAGAAAGACAGAGAACCTTTCCCTAGGTTCTTTCTCTTTTAGATTCACAAACTTAGTTAAAAAGCTTATTGGTTATTCTGGTTGGCAGGTTTACCCACTGTGTGTCCTCTCAGCGCTAAGTCCAACTCAATGAATGTTAGCATATTTATTTCATGTTTATAGTACGGTCACAGCAAGGTATTATATAATTTCTTAATTCTCAGGTGCCCCAGGTCTGTAAATTAATGATGACATAAAAACTAACAACACCTACTGAATGACAGTGCCATTCATGAGTTCTTTGTATGGGTTTACAGCACCAGGAAACTCAATCCAGTCATCTCTTAATACTGAGACTGCTTAAAGATTAATGGCTGGTTAGTAATATTTATTATTCATAGATAGACCGGGTCTGGCCCCAGCCTTTTGGGGTGGGATGGAGTGGGGGTGCAGCTTTTGTCCTTGTGCTGAAAGTCAGCCCTCGGCGCTCTTCCATCAAGCCGTCATAGGACATGTCATCCGGTGCCACGCTTTCACCATTCACAATCTTCATCAAACTGCTTTCGCTCGGTGGCTAATTCATCACCCGAAAACAAAAGGTGCCCACAAAAGGCCTGTCAGAGCTTCTGCTTCTGATGATGTCATTACTCATTACTCAGCTTTGTGATGTTTGTTAGGTGAATTTCTGTGGATTTAAGGGGGCATTTATTCGTTAGTTAAATTACAAGCCCGTGCTCTAGTATTGGCTGACTAATTAGTTGCAGTAGTAGTTGTGGAAAAACAGATTTAAATGGGAGAGTAGACTACGCCACACTTCCAAGCTTACTCTGAATTTATAAAGTAAGACTATAAAGGATATTTTTAGACTCTGCAACTTAAACATGCATTATTTAGACTCTTTGGTCCAGCCTTTTTCCCTTCTTTCAGTGCTGATGTTTCTGAATTCTTATGATTTTTTCTTAGTATTCTTGATTTAGTTGTGGGTCTTCACTGCTGCCCTCTGCTACTGTTTGGTTTGGGACATTTGTATTTATATTTTTACTGATATTGCAGAACAGTGTCCTGAATTCAACACTGTGCACCGGCTGCAAAATAGCAAAAAGCCTGCTGTCTTGTTACCAAAATAACTTTGCACCTTTAGCATAGCTTTTACCATAAATAACAGTTACAGATTACACAAAATGTTTAGACTTTGGGAACAGTGTTGCTAATACAGATGTAACGCCTGTGTTTTCTGGCAAAAAATGTCCAGATTCTATATAGCATGACCTCTTGTGTTTGGGGGTCCTCCTCACCCTGCGGCTCTTTTCATGTTTCGCCCAGAGATAAAAAGCTGTCACAACAGAGTCTGTTGTGTCTGTCCTGCCTTGGATGACGCAGTGCAGATGCCAGGACAGTGAAAGGAAAGGATGCTCTGTGCTGAGGCATGAGGTGTTAAATGGTTGGGCTGTGATTGACAATACATGTTCCCTTAGGGCAGCTATTTGAAGGCAGGCAGTTCTGATGTAGGCTGTGAAAACAAGCCAAGGAAAAACAGCCACGCCATGAGAGTATCGATCGTGTGGATTAATTGCTTTGAACACGATCATAATCTTTTTGTTCAATAATGGATCCTTTGGTTCTGGTTCATATGGACCCTTTCAATGGTAAAAACAAAAACAATGCCTGAATGTTCTACTTCATTCCCAAACTACTTCCACTATGTAGGAACAACTATGACACTAATAATCAAACTCTCCTGAAACAGTCTATAGCTGTCTATAGCTTTTTTTTTGCCAAAAGTATCTTTTATTCTGTACTGAGAGCACAACACAATGTGGTGTGTTTGGGGAAATCAAACTTGAACACAGTTCATCTGGCAACACCTACAGAAGATGCCCACCTTGGTTGCGAAGCGTCGGACAGGAGGGGAGGGGGTAAGGGTTAAATCAGATCCATGTTGGATATTATTAACTGTTGAGATGACCATTCAGTTGAAGTGGAGACAATTATCTGACACGTGATCTTCAGATATTTATAAAGCAAGGCCGTATAGCTTCATTTATTTAAGCAGATCCATTACAGCCGAGTGCCGCTGCCGCCGCCACTGCAGCTATGGCACCAGCCGGGGTTTTAGCATGAGATAGGATTCTTGAAAGCATCTATTTTAGTTCATGGATGTGCATCGTTATCAGTGCCTGGGACATTTCGTGAAGACTACCCCTTCTGTCTACACACATGCACCCGTTATACACACACACACAGATGCACACTGACTAACATGCCATCACACACGCACACGCACACACGCACACACACTCAATCACGCACGCACCCACCTAGGCATGCACGCACCCACACACACACACACACACACACACACACACTGGACTGATGCTGGTATTGTTGTGCTTATGCACCATGACAGGAGGGTTACATTCATTCTGCATTCTACCGATAGTGTACAATCTCAGCCTCACTTTCACCTTTCAAGGGGCCAGTCTACCATTTAAGACCTGTGAGAAATGACTCTCTCTCACTCTTTCTCTCTCTCTCTCTCTCTGTCTGTCTCCCCCTCATTCTCTTTCTCTTTCCTTCTGTCTCCCTGTCTCTTTTCCTCTCTGCCTTTTTTCACTCTCCCTCTTTGTCTCTTCCTCTCTCACTTTGCCTGTCTTTTTTATCCCTGTGTCTTTCTCTCCCTCTCACTCTCTCTCTCTTCTCTTCTTTAACCCCCTTTAATGGCATTATGAGATATGACATTGCGTATGTATTCTGAGGCTGTACACAAAGAAAGAGGCAGACATTTAAGTTTATGTAGGTTTACTGGTATGAGATGAAAATGTTTGTGAATTAATTTGAATATTAGACTGTTTGAGAGCAGGGACACAGGATTTGAGGGCATGAGTAATTACCGCTAACCAACCTATTACATTGTCACATTATATTCACGGATGAATATGTACCAACAAAAAGCCAAACTTAGCTAAAGCTGTCCTGTTTGTGGCACATTTCATGTCAAACTGAGACGATTAGCATTACATAAGCATACGCTTTTAATATAACAATGCATTCATCTACACATAACGTGCAATGCTGATATGCAGTGCTGTCAACACACACCAATGCATCTACTCTGAGCATTTGGGTGGAGTAAAAAGGGGTGCATTGTACAGTCAATGACTTCTGGTACTGCATGTACAAGACATGAGGATTCCTGAATTAAAGCACTATCATGTTTTGAAAGACTGAGTAAAACGCTGTATATAGCTTGCATATAAATTTCTGAACAAAGCAAACAGAAATTGGTGATATCACTAAATAGACTAGCTAAATACATCACTAAATACATTAGCATAATGAGGAAAATCATATTTGAAGCCAGTATAATTTACACATGATTTGATACCTCTGAACTATTTCTTCGAGTACTCTGAGGACTGTGAGGACTCTCTGAGGACTCCTCTGAGGACTCTGAATATTGTTATATGATAATATGTAATATATAATAATGTCTAAAAGAAGTGGACTTGCATGTAATATGCAGGACAGACCATGTTGAATATGAGGCACATATGCCTTGGCGTGTCTGGTATGGGGCACAGGTGCGTAAGATTTACTGCATGGGCTGCTCCAGGTGGCCTAAGAAAGCTCCATCATATCCCATGTGCCATAGGGTAAGCACACGGCAGTGCTATGGCACAAATTCAGTCTAGTTTAGTCGGAACACATCTTTCTTCCATCTACCAAAGGTGCACAGACGCAGGGGAAAAAATCAGAAATACAAACTTTTTTGTAACCTTTTGGTTGTTTACAGACAACTCTGTAAAATTTTCACCCTAGAAACTGTCTGCAGAAAGATAGGAGGAGAGGACTGACTGTCCTGGAAGGAATGCTACAACTCAGTCATACAAAGCTGGCTAAAAGACTGAGTTAGGAATTGTATTATAGCCATAATAGTGTAGCATACCACAGTGTACTTGGAATGTTTTTTGTTACAAGTTTGTTTTCCTATTTGGTCAGGTTTCTACAGGACACTACAATTCAGTCATACCCAACTGGCTATGAGACTTTTAGTCTCAATTAGAAATTGTATCACACCCGTAGTAGTACAGTATACAACAGCTTGAATTTAAATGTTTTGTTTTTCGTTAAAAGCTCTCTTTTCCTGTTTTGTCAGGTTCTACTGGGACTTAATAATGCTCATCATGATGATGGGCAATCTAATCATCATTCCTGTTGGAATAACCTTCTTTTCCGAAGAGACCTCCACCACCTGGCTAATATTCAACGTGGCCTCAGACACCATATTCATGGTGGACCTAGTCATGAACTTCCGCACGGGGATCGTCAACGAGGAGAGCTCAGAGATCATCCTGGACCCCAAGGTCATCAAGATGAACTATCTGAAGAGCTGGTTCGTGGTCGATTTTCTCTCCTCCATACCGGTGGATTATATATTTCTAATAGTGGAGAAAGGCTTTGACTCGGAGGTGTACAAGACTGCCCGTGCACTGCGAATTGTAAGATTTACAAAAATCCTGAGTCTCCTCCGCCTGTTGAGACTGTCTCGACTCATCCGATACATTCACCAGTGGGAGGAGGTGAGTGCTGGCTATGAGTGTGTAACTGTGTGTGTGCATGTGTGTGTGTATGCGTGTGTGTGTATATGCGATTGTGTGCGCACTTATTGTGTGTGCACACGTGTGTGTGTATGTGTATGTGTGTGCGTGAGTGTGTGTGTGCACGCTCACATGCATGTGTTTGTCTGTGTGTGTGTGTGTGTGTGTTTGTTTGCATGATGTGGGGGAACGTGCATGTGTGTCTGTTTATGTTTTGAGGGTTGAGTCATTGAGTCACATCATTTTCCTCACCTGTAAAAGGCTGAAAAGAAGTTGGGTGGTTGAGAAGCCAGCAGCATTACTTTTCCTCTGTAGGTTTACTTCCTTCCTATGTAGGTTTGCTCTCCTCAGCAAACCTACATCCCAGATTTAGCCCTCTCTGTAGCCCTCAAGGAGAAGAGGCCCCCTTTTTCCTTCACTCAAGCACTCATTTATCATTCATATCACTCATACAATTGCAGGTGTATCACATGTTAATGTATCAAGTGTAGGTGTAA
>CM050209.1:5980000-5982500 GCA_027475355.1 Coilia nasus
CTTAGCTATCAGTTGCTGGCATAAATAAACAGACACTTGTCATTCTTCCAACCAGTAAGTCCGCTGGGGCTCTCTAGACAGCTTTTGGGAGGCGCGGAATAATGTCAATCTCCGAACACCAAGCAATAATAATGATAAAAACAAACAAACAAAAACACAAAAAATATGGCCAGAGAATTGTTTGGCATCTGCATTCAAAACAACATGAAAGTGCAGCAGACTTTGTTTAAAATAAATATATACAGAGCTAGAGTGTGTGGGTCCTTCATGTTGTTTTGAATTCATACGCCTGTAGCCAGCACCTCATTCACAATCTTTAGAGTGTGCAATACATTTTTATTTCAAATAGCATCTGTATTTACCCACCCAAACACTTAATAGAAATGTCAAAAGACGTTTTTCCTCTGCTTCTTCAGCATTAGAGGCCTTAGTCACACTGTCGATTTCAGGCTGATTCAGATTAATTGCCTCTGCACAGAGTCACGCAGGTTTGGGTGAAGACCTGTGCCTGTTTAAAAGCAGCAGTTTAGTTGAAACTGCAGAGGCCCAGAGACGTGAAGGGTGAGTTTCGTGACTAGCAAATTCAGCATGCAGTCTGGGGAGAGAAGGAGACAGACCTGCTATACAGGGAGGGCAAATGTGTATATTATTCACTTGAATTAACTGGAGGTCAGACAGGAAGTAAGGTCAAATACTGAAAATGTGTTACTGTATTAGGTGTATTACTGAATGTGGTCACCATTTTTGCATGTCTCACTATTATTTCTAGATTTCTTTCAAAATTGTATTTTTATACTTTTCATGCATTGTGTGGAGATAATAATAATAATAATAATAATAATAATAATAATAATAATAATAATAATAATACTGATAATAATGATAATAATGATAATAATGATAATTATAGTACTACTACTACTACTACTACTACTACTACTACTACTACTACTACTACTACTACTAATAATAATAATAATAATAATAGTAATTATTATTATTATTATTATTATTATTATTATTAGTAGTAGTAGTAGTAGTAGTAGTAGTAGTAGTAGTATTATTAGTAGTAGTATTATTAGTCTATTATATCTGTCTGTCTCTCTTTGTTGCTGTGTGTGTGTGTGTGTGTGCATGTGTGTGTGTGCGTGTGCACTGGTGTGTGTATGTACGAGTGTGTGTATATATGTGTGTGTATATGGGGGTTGGGGGGGCGCAGGGCGAAACAGAGAGAGGGATGCTCTTCACACCATCGGTGGTGGATCGAAGAGATTATGCTGTTCTCATTATCTCATCCCCAAAGATATTTCCACTCGAGGTTCCTTTGAGGAGATACTGCTATTCTAGATCCAATTACTGGGAGTACATCCTCTGCAGCTCAATGCATGGTGGTGCTGTGCCAGGGGGAATCATACTTGGACATTTCCATTTTTGGAACCAAAGCTATTTTTGCACCCTACTCTTGCTTTTTCCCACCTCAGAATGTGCTGCAGTATAGACATGATCGCTCAAACGTTGCCAGACATCTCCCATCTGTGATTTGGGGCTGTAGCTGATCAAGGTCCTTTTTTAAAAACGCCCGCCTTCTTGTAATAGCTAATCGTGTCAAGCTCGGAGCTGTGAGGCACGGAGTGCTCGCGCATATTGCTGAGTCATTTCAGCCCAGCCAGGAACAGCTGCTGTCCCACACCAGACATTTTATTCCCCACTGGCGTGCTCAGCACAGAGCACAGAGAATCACAGAAGGGCAGAAATTGTTAAAGGTGCACATTTTTTAAATGCATATACCCCCAGTGTTAGCTAATGAATATTGCCATTGAGTAGACAAATGTGAATAGACATTGAATAGACAAATGTGTGTCTGTGCATCTTGCCTTCAGCCATGCCCTCATAGGTACAGTAGCACGTCCGCCTTATTAAGAATTACCTTTAAAGGTGCTATATGTTAGCCTGGTAAACCAGCCCTTTGTACTTCATTTCATTTTGTACAGAGGGTCTGCCAGTGCTGTATTGTGAAACAATTTCTTCCTTGGAGGTGTGGACTCTGCTGAAGTTTAAAACAAGTGGCTCTGCCTTGTCTTGTCGTGACATATGCAATTAGCTAGCAAATGCAAATGTAGCACACAAAATCGACGTCATCGCTCACGAACACTCCCTCTGTTCACTTATTGGCTAGGTAAAATTCTGCCTTATACAGCAATGTCAATGGAAGCACTGCCAGGCCCTCTGTACAAAATAAAATGAAGTACAACGGGCTGGTTTACAGGCTATCTATATGTAGGACTGTGTCCAAAACTGGTACTGCAATCACATTTAAAATACTGTGAAGCATTGTTACTAACACAAAATCTAAACATACAAAGAATTGGCTATGAATAATATATGAATATAGGAATAATTATGGCTGTATTGTTGCTGTGAGTGAAATCAGTACTTTAAACTAACAGGTTGCCTCAGTCTCTGGTAACATATCAGGACGATTTTATGATTGCATGCTATA
>CM050209.1:5985000-6002500 GCA_027475355.1 Coilia nasus
CGGTGCAGACAGTTTGGTCAACAAATAAAAAATATGTCTTGGCATACAAATCTGTGGGCACAGCTTGTCAAACTGTCTTTACTGTTTAAAACTCATGGGCACAGATTGCAAAAACTTCCATAGAATTTCAAAGCTAGAGAATAAAGAAAATGGATTTTGTTTTACCTCTCACCTGACTTTAGGGGGATAACACAATATTTGGTATAACAACAGCCCTGTGGTATTTTTGTAGTATGCAGCACTGCCCTACAAGGCCAAAAGGTAGTAACTACATATTTTGTCGTAAATACGTTTAGACTGGAAAATGACTTTATAACACCTCCTTTGTCTTAAATCTCTTGTTTCTTCCCATTAAGAAAGTACCTAAAAGCATAACCACTGTTATGCCTACAACATGTTTGACTGGGCAAAATGACAACTCTGAAGGCATTCTTCTCAGTTTCAGTGATCCCAGAGTTCCTGCACTCCACACAAAAGTATGCACACTTCTCATACCCAGTAAATTAAGTGAAAAAAGATACTAAGTGTGTCTAGTATGTCCTCTGAATCAGCCATTACAGTACATTTCTATGAACTTTATACAGTAGTATCACAACAGACAACTTTGCTTCACATCTTTAGAAAAAATCTTTAGTTTCTTTCACTGTACCCACTCTTACAACCCCCAACATTTTAAACCAAACAGCTTCCATGGCACAACATGGCAGCACAAATCTTAGAGGACAAATTTTTGCTTTGCTTTGCTTGTCTCACTTACTGTGCTGCTAAAGAGTTTTGCTAGTGGTGAACATTGACTGAGAGAGGGACTTGTGGATTTTGGCATAAGTATATTGAATGCACGTTGTATCAAAGCAGTGCAACCGTATACATAGTTTAATTCACACAGAATGAACATGGTGTTTTGAAAAGTGGACAAGGTCAGTAAATGTGAAAATGTTTGTAGAAAGCTGTAACATGGGGTTCAACGAAAATTTTAATTTTCTACCCATCTTTGCAGACTGATAATCTGTAAATATATCATTTAAATGAGGATGGTACGCCATGGAAAAGATCTCAAGGTTCTCTGTCCCTTTTTACTGTCAGCTGGAGCGCTGTGTTGTGGAAGACCAATGACTTATTTAGGATCAGATCAGGAGCATGGCAACTCAGTCATGTGTGATCATTCAATTGACGCAACCATTAAATGTGGCACTGCTGAATTTTTAAAATGTGGTAATTTTAGGGTCGTGCAATTAGGGATGGTGGATGGCCCCTCTCGCTCCTCTGTATCTGGGTTGGGGTAGTTAGCATTAGCTTGCTCTCTCGTAGCTATTACTCCCTTTGCGCGATTGCCCTCCCTTTCCCTCTTTGCTCAGAGGGAGCAGATGAGTTCTGCCTGGAAAATATGAACATGTGTGTCCTGATGTAAGAATATAGGGACTATTAGCTAAATGGAAATATCAGAAAGAACAGCACACATGGAGTAAACAAGTAGTGGTCTACTGCTAGCCTAGTCCTCAAGCAACAGCCAGCACTTTTGTTAAGGTAATATTGTTGATGGTGTGGTGTTTGCGTATGGTCTTGAGTAGTTACTTTATAGTTACATTTAGCTTAGTTAGCTTACCAGTGGTGGGAAATTCAGACATACACAGTCCTGTCAATCACCAGCACATTGTGCCTTCGTAAATAGCTGTGAGAATACTGGTAGAAGGACAGATTGCATACAATGAAAGCTAAAGTGGAGTAGTACTGCATGTGCATCTAAAAAGGTTTGAGAATGTGTCCAACTAAATTGCGTGCATCCCTGTCTTTGGTACAAGGATGGGACAGGGGGAATGACTTGCTGTGTTTTTTCTCCACTGAGAGCTGTGTAGCTGTTTTGTCTCTGCTATATCGTATTACAGAAGTGGATCAATAGACCATCCCCGTCCAGGCCAGAACCATAAATAAGTTTTGTTTAGCACTGAAATATGAGACCTTTGTTTTACAATATATTTTTGGTGTTGACTGAAGCAGGTTCCCACAGCAGGCTTATATCTGTGCGTGCCACAGTGAACATACATGAAAGATTGTTTTCATGCATTGCTCCCGAATACCTGTAGCATTCAATTTTGTTGGCACTATTGCTATTTTTGCTTTGTGAGAAATATCTATAAGGTTATATATGTAAGATTGTGTGCCAAAAGTGGTAATGCAAGCAAATTAAAATACTGTAAGGCAGTCTCCCAATCAAAGCATGAAGAGAATTTGCTGGTGGTTAATTGAGTATGTTTAAATGTGAATATGCTGGTTCTAATATTGTTGTCAGCAAAATCATTTCATTTTTACATCTCCCCTTAATCTCTAGGGACATCTCAGGACCATTTCACCAGAGGTGTAAATCCTGGGTTCAGAACGTAAAAACCCTGCCACAAATCTGGTCCAACCAGCTCTGAAAGAACTGAACATAATGAGCACTCAAGACAAGTAGATCAGATATTCAGTGAAGTAACCTGTGTTAGAAGGAAAACTTGGCAGAGTTTTTACTTTCTGAACCCAGGATTGACACCTCTGCATTTCACCATTACTTGATGTAAATTTCATACATAAAGCCCCTCTAAGCTTTCCTCATGATGTCAGGGGGGAAAATCCTGGCTCTGTCTGGGACATTTTTAAATGTACTGTAAGTCTTAACTACTAGCGTCTGAAAGACTGTGTGGGGGGAGCATCATCAACAACAACTGTGGGTCTGGGCCTCCTCCACCGGTGCATGTGCCTCAGAATGGAAACAGATTACGAGAACAGTGGAGTGGAGGTTATCACGCTCACGAGACTAAAATAGATGTGCAGCTCGAGTCGCAGCCCTGGAGCTGGCAGAGCGGTGGTGCAGCAGAGGAGCATGGGAAGGCTTCTCTCTCTGGCAGGCAAGGGAGTGAGTGAGTGAGTGAGGGAGTGAGGGAAAAGAGATGAATATTCAATCGCAGAAAAAAAAATCCCCAGAGAATGACACTGTAGGCACTGGACACCAGCACACACCACCACCCCCTGGGGCGTTTTTTTTTTCTTCTCATTCTTGAATAGAGGGATATAGACGTATATATGAATAGATATATAAACGGATAAGCGATATGAGGTTTGATGTCTTTATCTGTGACTTGAGGGAATGATTATGTGATGATGTGTTGCTTGTAGTGTCTGGCAAAAGGCCTTCCCTTTTGTTCTCTCTACATCTATTTACGTCACGTAACAACAAAAAGGCAGGCAGTAAAAAGATAATAAAAGGGTCAGCAATTATTAGTGTATTTGTGTGTGTGTGTGTTTGTGTGTGTGTGTGTGTGTGTGTGTTTTGTCTCTTTCTGTCTCTCTTTCTGTGTGTTTGTGTTTGTGTGTGTTTGTGTACACGTTTGTGCATTTGGGTAATGTGGGTTAATCGCAACAAAAACCGTGAGAGGCTTTTAAAAATGATGATGCTTCTTTGTCATCACCACTCATGTTTCAGGGATCTAGAAAATGACTAGAAAGCTGATTTGGAACTGAAATGGATGCTGAAATAGAGCATGTCTCCATGCCCCATGCTGTTCACAAAAATCAACAAACAAAATGCATGCAATATGATATGCTATTATTGAACTAATGTTATGTGTAAATATGCACAGCATGCACAGTTACATGGAGAGTAAGCTGTTTCTACCAACCCATAGTTACAGTTTTATAAGGCAATATATTACCAAACCACAGAAATAAAAAAAAATATATAGAGAGAAACAGAAATAAAAGTGAGATAGATAGACAGATAGATAGATAGATAGATAGATAGATAGATAGATAGATAGATAGATAGATAGATAGATAGATAGATAGATAGATAGATAGATAGATAGATAGATAGATAGATAGATAGATAGATAGATAGATAGATAATGATGAATGAATTGATCATATCTTAGAGCCTCTTAACATTCTTCAAGTGGAGCTTCTGCAGTCAGATTTTGTTTTCCTTAGTACACCTACTGTGGTAAGACAATCAGGATAAAGCACACATTTAACAGCCTTGCTTTGATTAAAACAAGCTCAGTGTTCATTACTCAACTACTACAGTGCATTTTATTGGTGCCAAGGACTAATGGGCTTCCCATTGATTGCCTTATGTTTAATTAATTATCTTCTTACCCACAACATTATTATCACCCTCTAATGTCAAGGTCAGTTTGCTTGAAAGGAACTTTGTCTAAGAAGATAAATTAAATGCAGCAAGGAAAACTTTTTGTGCCTGTGTCTTTGTGCGCTGTTATTATTACATAGGAAGAATAGACATTCATACATCTTCAATTTAAAAATATTATTACTGGCAATAAACAAAAGGAAACAGAGGAAACAATTCATTGTAAATCATTTAAATTATTTGTGTGGTGCTAATATGAAGGTCATGTTTTGTTTGGTTGTAGTTTCGCTGTGGGGTATCGTTTTACCTTTGGTGTCAATATGCATTAAACTGAATGAGATCTAAGGGGAGACAGAAATGTGTCAGGTATAAACAAGGGAGTCAAAGTTGGGAGGGGGAGTGGGACTGACTGCCCAGTCAGGTGGCCGATTGCCCAGTTACCTCATTGGCAATAGGGGCCTTAGCAAACAGGATTAACATTAAGAATTTAGAAAGGAAAGGGGCAGCCAAAGAGACATCTTGTGTTTAGGGCTCAGAATAAAATCCTACACACAAATAGGGTGTCAAAACTACAGGTTGTCTCATCTAGTAGGCAAGGTGGGCTCTTTGTCACAGACTAGGCAGTGGGAAAACTTCAAAGGATTAGTAGCCTAGTAAATCAGATGGTAAAATGCACTGCTATATCTCAGTGATTCAAAGCTTTTTAAGTTTGGACAGTCTTTTGTTTTGGTGTGTTTCCGATGATCTCTGCCACTCCATGGTTGAAGCTGATTTATCACTGAGGAGACATCCTGATTGGTTGAATCACAGGCAGTGTGTGTTGCTGTGGAAGCGGGTCCTCTGGGCCTCGTCCTCTCTGCCTCCCAGCAGGGTGTGTGTTTGTGTGTGCGTGTGTGCGCGTGTGTGTGTGTGTGTGTGTGTGTGTGTGTGTGTGTGTGTGTGTGTGTGTGTGTGTGTGTGTGTGTGTGTGTGTGTGTGTGTGTCTATCTGTGCGTGTGCGGGGTGGTGTAGCAGCGTTTCACAGTCTCTGAAAGGAGCAGTGATGTCACATGCATGATTTATTTAATGGAGGGGTGTAAACAGAAGCCTTTTCTTTTAATGCCGAAAAGCTGCGGAGAAAGACAAAAAAAATGAGTGAGTCATATTTCCTGCTCTTGAGTTTCTTTCTGCCTCATTTCGTTTAGCTGAATTTCTTGGTTTTTTGACCCAGGGCACATCTGTCCCAAGCATGCAAGCCTTGTGAAACAACAGAAGTTAAAATGCCAACATGACTTCAACACTGACTGGCATTTCTAATCTTTTTCCTGATATCCCACACGATGCACCCATTGTTTCTGTAACAAAATTATACTAAGGGGATTTTAAGCCAAAGCCATTTTCCTGGAAACAGTTTGTCATCTGCCAACGTAATAACGAGTGGTGGATTTAATCCAGGCAAATTAGTCTCTTGTTAATCCTTCATAACCTTTCATGGAGGTCAGTCATTGCTGTGTCTAATTTAAAAATGGAGATTTTGTATTTGATGATCCCTCAAATTCCACTTACCTTTACTGACAGACGGCGAGGGATTGCTAAAATGTGTGTGTGTTTTTTATGCTCGTAAGAACGTTGGCAGTTGAATCCTTCAGAAGGTTTTAGGCACCAGCTCGTGCACAACCAGGATGATGGGCAAAGTATTAAAGGATTCCTAGTTTAATACACCTAAATCAACTCCCACAATGGAGTGCGCTGTGTAACAGTAGCTAAAAGCCACAGACAAATCCTGCTGTCTGCTGCCGCTTCCTCAGGAACATTGTGCAAACCGAAGAGCTGCTGTCCTCTCCACATTAACAAAACCCACACCTTAGTATTATTCAGTGAAACAGGATGTGCACACCCCTTACCTCTTTTGAATACAAATGGTCTGTCTGGCTCTTTGTGTGTTTTTGTTTGTGTGAGTGCATGTGTCCTGTCAGCCAACTTGGTGTTACGTTGACCTCATTAATGAAGACACAGAGGCTGTCTGTTGTGTGTGTTTGATGCAGTACCTTCTGTGATAAATGCGCTAATTAGGATTAGTTGGGGTTTGTTCTTACATCTTCTCAGGAAAGCACTGCCATGCCCTGTCTAATCTGGCAGCATCATTGTACAGTGGCTTTAAACAATCTCCAGGGGGAAATAATGCCACAGTAAAAAAAATAACAACCAACAAATTCTTACAGTTGGAGTATTTTTTTTTTAAATATTTTTATTTTATTTAACCCTTGTTTAACCAGGAAAGGTCCCATTGAGTCACAATGGCTCTTCTGCCAGGGAGACCTGGCCAAGAGTAGCAGGCAAATGTTGATACAAAGACAAGGACAAAAACAAGAACACTAAATAAAACCATGGGACGTACACCAAATACACAACTAACAATACAGCCAAGAATAATTAAAAACAAAAGACAAGAGAGAACAAGACTCGCATAGAAGGTAAAACACAACCTGAACAGCAATAAAATGATAAGAAGTGAAAAACATGGGCACCCTATTTAAAAGCAATGGCAGTGCTCTGTAAAAGTTGATTGTAAAAGATTTTTAAAAACACTGACAGAGGGAAGTGTCTGTAGGTGAAGTGTACTCTGTAATTCATTCCACATATATGGTGCATAGTATGAAAATGATGTCTTGCCAAGTTCAGTATGACTCAAGACTCAAGAGTGTTTATTTGTAAATATACCATATTTTAAGATGGGCCTATGCAATGTACTGAAATGGCATTTCCTTGGTGCCTGTCCTTGGTGCTTTAAACAAACAGTACTATAATAACACTAAACTTTATTATACTTTAAACTTAAACTTAATTATATACACTACATACACACTTATATATACGGCCAGGGTCCCATGAAGAGTCACCTGAAATGCAAATGGGGTTGTCTGAAATCTGAGATTATAGGTACAATAATATAGTCAGGAATATTAGAATCCTCTTTATACTCAACTAGCAAGTAAAATCCTTATTCATTAAACTGCTAAAGTTCGTAAACCCAAGGTGCATTACATGCTTGCCTACTGCTATAGCTGATGATGTGATTGAACTGCTGTGTGATAGAACACATCATTGATTATACAAACAAGTGGGTGTAGCTATTACAACTGAAGCATTTTATGTTGTTGAACTGAAGTTTTTATAGAGTTAGTGGAAATATGCACACTGCAGAACTAAACCATATGGAGGAAAAAACTGAGCAGAACAGAACAGGCGGCATGAAGAGTGCGTCCTATCTTCAAGATGAAGAGGCTTGGCGTCAAGGTTATTCAGAGCCTGCACAGGTGCAGCCTGGCAGTGGCTGTTTAGGCCATGCGAAAAAGCAAACAAAAGAGGATGCTGAACCACCATTCTCAGCAGCTTTGAGTTGTTGTTGGTGGTGCCTCCCGCCTCCTCTCCTCTCCTCCTCCCCTCCCCTCTCGGCCTATTTTGTTGTGTTTTCAATTATCTGTCGTTGACTCAGGCTTTGCACACAGGCTGTCAGGGGCTCTCCATATCTGTCGTGTGGTGGCAAACATTAGCAATTCAAATAGGCCTGCGTGCTGTTTCCTGTTTATCACTTTTTTCAGAGGTCCTGCAGGAATATCTGCCTCTCCCCCTTCTCTCACCCTCTATCTCCCTCTGTGTCTCTCCCTTGCCTTCTATCTCTTTATCTTTCTCTCTCTCTTTCTCTCTTTGTTTCTTCATCTCTCTCTTTATCTCTTCATCTTTTTGCTTTATCGCTCTTTCTTTCTCTCTCTCTCTCTCTCTCTCTCTCTCTCTCGTGTTCCCTTTCCTTGTGTTGTTCTCTTGTGTGCATCTAAGTGTGTAATCAAACAGTGTTGCATCCATAGAAAAAAAAAGAGGATGAAAAGGCTTGAGTTAGGAAAAAAGCTGTTGAAACTTCCACCGCTCGGAGCCAGCTGTGGCTAATTTTAGCGTCCCCTCCTGTGCTGTGCTGTGCTGTGCTGTGCTGTGCTGTGCTGTGTCGGGGCCGTCCAGGGCCCATCGTTGAACAGCAGCAAGAGATTAATGGAGCTACAGCAAGACCACAGTGTAGCAGCGCCTCACCTAGCCCCGCCTGGACCTGCCTGACCCCGCCAGGCCCTGCCTCTGCCTCGGGCTCTGCCTCTGGCTCTGCCCCTGGCATGGCCTTGGCACCGAGGTCCCATGCAGTGGCACCACAGTGGCAGCCTCTGCAGAATGCCACCTGGAGAGAGGGGTGGGGGGGGGGCGCTACTCTTCCTTTACCCTTCCTGACTTCATGGCATCTCGCCACCCCCCTCAGTTTTTCTCTCACCACCCCTGGTTCTACCGCACCTTGCCACCCCCTCAGCTCTTCCTTTGCCCTCCCTGACTTTACTGCCCTTCCTCACACGAAGGCCCCTGCCAGTCGTAGCATAGATTTCTTTACCCTCCTCTCTCCGCACGAACCAGCCCTGCCATCCCCATCATCCCAAGGAGCTGTGTCAGGGTCAAGCGTCACGCTGAGAGGCAGCGGGTGCTGTCTGCAGGGCAGCGGAAGAAGCAGGTCTGAGGGGCAGATAGAAGGGGAACTGATAAAGGGGGAGAGGAGGAAGGGCAGTGTGGGGAATAAAGCGAAGTCTGCTAGACATGGGGCAGTCTTGCAAAGGCAGCTCTGATGCTCTGAGAGTACAGACTACTTCGCCTAGCTGGCAGCAAAAATCCACTTCGGGGTGCATTGCGACAGTCAGTACAACTTTAAGTATAAATTTAAACTGACTGATATGCTGACTGAAATGGTTTGGCTCAATCAGATCAGCAAAAGGTCAGAGAGGTGAGGAGAATCACTAAGGAGGTCAACAACAAGTGGCTAGTTGATTTTCTTGACTTTAAGGAAGATAGGGATGAGTGTATGAGGGGGATATTTGGACTTGGTAATTGATCTTGCATTAGACCATACCAACATGCTACATGCTTGCCCAGTTAAGCGTAATTATCTCTGATTTAATAAAATAAATCTCTGATTTAAAATTAACTGCTTCTTCCATAGATGCCAGTTTGTTTCAAATATAGGGTTATTAAGCATATGAAAGCCAAGGCTATTATTGGATGTCTTACAGTATACAGTATTACCTGTACATTTATTAACAGGACATAGGGTCAAAAATATATGTTTTTTTTTTACTACAAATGGGCATGATTGAACTAGTAGGCAGGTGGACTATGTCAGCCAATTTCCCCACAATTTCTAACAGTGCCACTGTGCCACTGTTAGAAATTGTGGAAAAATGGATGATTATCCTGTTCTACTGATTTTAACTGATTTACTCTCTCTCTCTCTCTCTCTCTCTCTCTCTCTCTCTCTCACGTGTGGGCTTATTGTCATAATAATGTAATTTAAAGCCAGTTCCTGCCATTAGGTTTGTTACCCTCAAACCTCCAGCAAGTGTAAACTGTAGACCAAAAAAAAGTCAGGATTTTTTACTCTTTGCTCCTGGACACACTGTAACGCATACAATTTAGCTGTGGCTAACTGCTGACCAGAATAGCAAGTTCACTGTGTAAGTGATGTTTGCCCTTGTGTCAGTAACCTTGAGTGCAAATCAATTTCCTGCTACGTCATCAGCCAGGCCTCAGGAGGAGGCCCCTTTGCGCAGTCAGCTTCACCTCCATGTGAGGACCGCAGTAGCACTTTGCCGTCCACGTGAAGGCCTGTGTGTGTGTGTGTGTTTGTGTGTGTGTGTGTGTGTGTGTGTGTGTGTGTGTGTGTGTGTGTGTGTGTGTGTGTGTGTGTGTGTGTGTGTGTGTGTGTGTGTTTGTATGTTTGTATGTTTGTGTGTGTGGGTGTGTGTGATTTCCCTGATGAATGCTGGTGCAGGTCTGTCTTCACCGGTGGCTATATTTTTGCAGTGGGGATGAGGGGAGCAGCAGTACATTTAATATGGCGTTGGAGCTGTGGACTGCAAGGATGTAGACACAGAGGATTGCCTGTCGAGTAATTGGTTGGAAAACCATCTTTGCCCTGAGGCTGACTGGCAGAAATGCAGGCAGAAATGGTCGGAGTCGCCGAGTATGAGTGTAGAAAATCTCAAAGGAATTTTGAGACATCAGCAGGACTGTAGATATGTTATGCTGTGTCTTTTTTTATCCATAAGCTTAATAAAGCAGTGCTTTACGTCAGGACGTATATTTAACAAAGTAATGGCAAACACATCCTTGAGCATTGTATGATATCATACTAAAATTAAACTTAAGTGAGGATGAATGCTAATTTTTAAATCATGGTTTGGGGCTAGAGTCTAATCTGTGACACGTCACAGAAGTTTACATTAACTTTTTGACAACATTAGCTATTTCATCCCTCTGAGTTAACCTTGCGGGAGTTAACTATGGTTCTCTGTGCATATTTTCAGCTTTTATAATGAAAGGCTTTGGCCACTGTGGCCATATGTCTGCTCATGAGAAATGTGCTTGAAGCTGATTAAGAAGAGAATTTCAGTTAAACTAAAAGGTCACAAGCCTATTTTGTCCGTGCTTTTCTTTTTCTGTGTAAAATTAACTCGTGAATCCCTCACGAATCCCTCATTGCTCCCCCACTGAACCTATTAAAACAACCATAAAATGCACGCAATGGTGACTTTATGGAGAAAGCAATCTTGTCTTAAAATTAGATTGCAATTACCCTAACACTCGGTTCCATAGATCCTGCTCTATGAATCTCAGGAATGTGGTTTTGTCATGCAAAAACCAAAGAGCTCTTTCTTCCAATCTTAAGAATTGTTCTTTGGCCAAAATGAGTTTCATAATTATTAGAAAAAAAAATTGCATGCAAATGAGAGGACCTGAATTGATGACCCATAGCAGTCATAGCAGGATGAGAGAATTGGTTTTGTTCAAGACTAATGTTATTCACCCTTTTTGCTTTTGATTCATTCAAGTATAACACAAATGGTATTCTGTTGTAAAGATTGTTGGTTTGATTAAAACCGCAGTATCTGAAGTATTTCTTAAAGCTTGATGTATGGTAACATTTAATCTTTCATTTATACTAGAGGAAAACCATACCAACAGTCTAACCTTCAGATTGGCGTAATCTGGCATGAATGACTCTCTGCTTAATTGTATGGCTGTCTGCCTTCCTTGGTCCATTTTTTGTCTGGATATTTGCTTTCAGGGTAAAAAATCCTTTATATAGTTTTGGATCAAATTTTAAACCCTGAGATTATAACCATTGCTGTATTGGAGAAAGCAGGTGGCCCTTTCAAATGTCTGTGTGATCTCTGTGTTCTCTGGATGTCGATTACTTGTTCAAACGGGGTGGGCTGTTTGACGGGGCTTTAATTGATATGCATGCTCACTGTCTGGATGTAATCAATAAAACAGAACACAGCCAGAATCTTGAGGATCAGGACATGAGTACATTGCAAGTAGCAGTCAACGGTGTCATTAGCTAAGGCACATTTGCTCTTGACCCTTCGGTCTATTCATGTGGTGCTTTTTCCTAATGGGAATGCAGTCTATCAAACTCGGGTGTGGACCAGAGACCAGACCCAAACCTGTCAGAAAAGGTGTGAAGTTAATCAAAAACAAACAAACAAACAGCACCATTGTGATTACACGGCACACCCCAGCACAGCACACAGTGTACACAATAAAATTGACTGCATTTAACCCCTCACACACGTGAGCAGGGGGCAGCCATGACAACGGCGCCTTGGGAGCAGTGTGTGGGGATGGTACCATACTCAGGGTACCTCAGTGGCACTATTGGCAGTTGGTGGATTTGAACCTGTGTTCCTGCGGTCACAAACCATTTTGGTCAGACTTGTGGAGCCTTGTGTTTTTCTGTCTTGAAAAGTATGTCCTTGTATGTCCATGATGGACAGTCAGTGTATCAATGCAGTGTTCTTGGGTTCACTGTTAAATCACATATCACAGATGTTCTGTGCAGTCATCAAAATTATGAAATTATTAAATTTGCAGTTAAAACATTAAATCATTAGCCAGAAAAGTGGGTAAATGTTTTTTTTATTACTGGGATGTTAGACAAATCTCTGTGTATAAAGGCCATGTTTGTTCATGGATACTTATTCAGAACAGATAGATTGACAAAACAGTACTTGGTGTCACTCATAATCATTTCACAAGGATGGCCTGTGAGACAAACATGTATCATTGCACATCATTGCAAATCTTCTCTTGTTCACTTTTATTGTTTTGAACAGCTATATACTAGATTTCATTTCACTGTAGTAACTTTGTGGTGACGCTTTGAAGATTTCATCTCTCTTATCGCTCACTCTCCCTCTGTGTCCAATCTCGTGTTTTTAGATCTTCCATATGACCTATGACCTGGCCAGCGCAGTGGTGCGGATTTTTAATCTCATCGGGATGATGCTGCTCCTGTGCCACTGGGATGGCTGTCTGCAGTTCCTGGTGCCCCTGCTTCAGGAATTCCCCCCAGACTGCTGGGTGTCCTTGAACGGCATGGTGGTAAGTATCAAACTTCCTCCACTCCACTCCGGCTCTCCCTTCCCTTTGCCGTCAGACAGATCATTTCATTCAGATTTTTAGCAGCAGATTTTTTTGTATCTTTCCCATCATCAAATGTCACTGAGTTCCAGTAGCTCAGTAGGTCTGCTGGATAAAATGGCTACGCCTGAGTAGGTGGTCGGTTCTCTTGCCAAGGTGTGTTGAAGCAGTGATGGATAAGAATAAACTGCTGTATTGTACAGACAACCTGAGAATTTCAGCTCTTCCTGAAGAGCTGACTGGACAAATGGGCCCTATTGAGAAGTAAATCCAGAAAGTAAAATGGACTAGTAGCAGTAGCATTATAATAAAAATGTTTTAAAAATAGCACTTTTGTCTAGGTCGATGGAGGTAGTAAGTTAAAATGTTGACATCCCTATCTTTATGCTCCATATAACTTGAGGCCAGCTTGAGCCAGCTTAAAGATTTTGCAGAGTGCTTGTAAATCACACAGACGTTGTTCCAGACACTTTAGTAAGAAGTATGGAGGGAGAATGAGTTCCCTCATCTATTCCCTTTCCATGCTGTTTTCCATGAGAAATATCTTCCATGTCATAGATTTATTTTCAGAAGTGCCCGCGCACAGACTGAATCACAGGCCTATAAATACGTTGGGACACATTATTTTTGCAATGCCTTTTTCGGCTACACTTTATTTTAATGGTTCCTGTCACAGCGTATCTACATCATGAAGTACAGTGTGATTAATTGTGTAACAACATGTAACATTATGTACGTAAGGGTTAGGATTAGGGTTACTATAAGGTATACACTGTGTAAGTACATAAAGTTACGTGTTGTTCCATGTAGATACACTGTTACAGAGTTCATTCAAATAAAGTGCTACCCTTTTTTTAATAACAATTTTAATAATGTGTGCAGAGCATCAGAGGAGTCTGTGCAGTCTCAGCCAGGCTAGGGACGCTCAATTTCTCATTCAGCTCCACCACTGGTCAAGTTTGAGTTTCTGGTGTAGCTGAATGTAGTTGAATGAAGTAGCAATTGGTTGAAGCAAAACGCATCTGCCCATCGTGAACATATGCCAATGGATAGGTTTCAGATGCTTTGCACAAAGTGAAATGATGCTTCAGGCTAGTGCAGTCTATTCAGAAAGGAAAAAGATCAGTTTTTATTTTCCAGACTGGATCAGATGAGACCAAAACAATGTCATTACCATATAAAAAGTAATTTGATACAGAGCACACATAGCCTGATTTGGGGATTTCGGTGTGCCTGTCCCGCTGGGCTGGAGTGGATCCTGTGGTAAATGAGCTCCTCCTAAGCTCCTTATGGTCCACAGGCAAGAGTGCTTTTTTTCTGGAACAGGAAGTGTTGCCCTGCCTGACAAAGATTATATATTTTTTGCTCTCTTGGAACAACATGCGCTGCTCAAAAGATAGAGTTTAATGGACATTAGGGGAAATCTTTTTGCCTAATAACATGTTTGCATTGGTCTGTTCTGCCCTACAAAGGCAAAGTGCAGTAACTACATAAACACTGAAACTGAGAAAAATGCCTTTAAACTGCCGAGTCAAACATGTTGTACATACAATAGTGGTGATGCTTTTATGCACTTTCTTAAAAGGAAGAAGCAAGACATTTAGTCACAAGACAAAGGAGGTGTTATAAAGTCAATTTCCAATTGAAACTTTATATTTATATTAAATTTGACAAAATATGTAGTTACTGTCTTTTGGCTTTGTAGGTCAGTGTTAGCCTAGCACAAGGGTGTCTCACGCGACTGTGTGGAGGATTTTTTTTTAAAGAGCTGAAGGGCAGAGATGAAATTTTACAGATTTACAAAATGCGTTGCCAAAATTTCTCTTGTCTGTCTGACAGATATCACTGTGGACGCTGCTGAATTATTATTTTGTCAGTGACGAGCAACCTGGCTTTAGAAGCTACAGTCCAGTACCACATATTTGTACCAGCCATTCACTAAATCAGCAAATTGTAACACACCTCTTTAGCCAGGTGGAAGAGTAAACCAGTAGAGTCACCTCCATTGACCGTATGTGTAGAACCAGGTGATTTGGAATATGTGGTACTGGATTGTAGCTTCAGAATTTAGGTTTGCCATCAATAATCTATAGGGTCTCTGTATAAACAATTTGCTTTAGAAGAAAAGTGCACAGGCTCTTGGCCCAAACACTTGTCTTTCGTATTAGATGCATGTAACCCACACAAGTTACCTCAATAACAATAACAAATATACGCAAACATTATAAATCCAAATTCTCACGACTGCAGCATTTGTAGTATTATTACAGTATTTGATCTGACGTGTTGGAAGTTCTTTTCGAAGCAGTCCACCATGTCTCCTAATGGGAATTTTAATAACTTTGGGCCATCTCGTGTCAGCCTGGCTGAAGAATTATGACTTCAATAAGGAGTCCGTATATGGTGGAAAAGCGATAAAGGCCATTTGATGTCACAGGGAGGGGATTTTATGCTGTCACCACTCTAAGTTTGGAGTTTGTCAGCCGGCACCATTATTACGGCTTAGGTAGAGATCGGTTTTCATTTAGTCTTCACCCCCCCCCCCCCCCCCCCCCCCCCCCCCCCACACACACACACACACACACACAACCACACACACACACTACCCCACCCCATCCATCCTCCCCTCCCCCCTCCTCTCCTCATAAGCCCCAGAGTACAGAACATGAGGCGAGACATTCATGGGCCAGTGGAGCTAAAGTAGTTATTTGGAAATGGAGGGCTTTCTCATTGTGCTCATTCCCCCAAAGTGATTAAAATCACATCAGAGTTACCATTGCAGTGCAGCCACTCGTACTGCCATAAATATGATGAATTGCAATATGAGCAATATGGCAGCAGAGGTGAGATTCAATTCAGCTGTGGCCAAATTATTGTGTGACATTCCAACTTTGGGTACCAGGTTGAAAGCTTTGCTTGTGCTTTTGTGTACAAAATCGGATTCATTACAAGTTTCACAACATTGTGTAAAACTTTCTTTTGAATGGAAAGCTGTAAATACATGCCACACATTCATACAGTAATTTCTTCTCCATTTCTTCTCCGCTGTGAATACCCTCCTAAGCACTCATTTGAACTATCGATCAGATCACATTGGAGACACCAAAGAGAGTATTCCAAAGACGCAAATAATCGTATGAGATCTAAGGAAATGTTATTCTGTAACATGGCTACTGATACGTAAATACATTCTTTTCCAGAGGCATTGTAGCTGCTATCTGAACTGTCAGTGGCAATCTTCATAGCCACACAAGTGTAACATAATTCAGCACTGTCAGTGAAGTGATTACATTGGCCAAGCACTTGTTTTGGCTCTAAACTACATCAATTACAGAGCAGAATTGATAGTATTAGATTCTGTGCCAGGACATTTCTCTTTTTCTCTCTCTCTCTCTCTGTTTCTCTCCTGTGCTGTGAGCTAAAAGGGAGGTCAATCGCCCCCAGTTCCTCATTTCAGAGGGATGAGTTTAGAGTTGGAAATTGTGCCCTTGGGTGCTGATTGTAAATGCTGGCCCTCAGGATCCTGCTCATCGCTTCCCCACACCCCTTGCCCATATAGGGGACAAGAGTCCGTGTGAAAGGCACACACACACACACACACACCGACACACACACACACACACACACGCACACACACACACACACACACACACACGAACATGCACCCCTGTGAGTCTACACATCCAGGCTACAAATGTCACCGATTCTTACCATCAGCCCCAGTGAAAAACACAGCAGGTCTGCCCTCGTACATCACACACACACACACACACCATGACACACATACACATACCCTCGTACATCATACAGACACACACACACACAGACACACACACACCGAACACACAGACACACATACACACCGTGACACACACACACACACATGCCCTCGTACATCATACATACACACACACACACACACAGACACACACACACCGAACACATACCCTCGTTCATCATCTGTATGCAGTGGGTGCCCTCAGCCAATATGGGTCAGCTAATTCAACCATAACATGTGGACGTACAGTACATCATTAGTATGGGTGTAGGGATGTACATCAGTTGTAATTTATTCCTTCAAAGGTGTGGAATAACACAATCTGTTGGCTAGAAAAAAATGACACAAAAAGGTATATGACATGGCAGCAGAGGATTTTTTCAAACTGTATTTGTCATCAGTACATAGAGATTTATTTCCTTTGTTCACAGCAAAAGCTATTTCTTGTGTGTGTTTTCCAGCATGGTGGTATGATATTGTGTGTGTTGTCCACAATGGTGTTATGATATTGTGTGCGGTTTGATGCTTATCCCCCTTGTCTTTGCATGACACATCAAGTGTGAATTGGGGAGTCCCTGCACAGCAGAATCAATGCTGATGAGGAGATTAATAAAGATCTCTTTGTAGTGGGTAGTGGGTCCTCTGTGTGCATGTGTGGTGTGTGTGTGTGTGTGTATGTATATGTGTGTGTGTAAAGCTTGGTGTATGTGTGTGTCTGGTCACCACGTCAGGAAACATTATGACAGACTCAACATTGTGGTGTCACCGATACACCTGATGCAACGCTCGACACCCGCCACTCTCCTCATCAGAGGTGCCATAATGCCACAGTAAACAAACAGCTCGGAAAACCTTTCACGTTTCAGAGAGATGGAACATGACTGAATTGCAAGGGTTACATCTTAATGTGGGAATTAAACTGGATAAATCCAAAAAGGTTCAGAGTCAGTGTGTGTATGTATAGTGTTTTTCAGCAGTATAAGCCTATGTACAGTATGTCGAATGTTTTTCATTAGAAAAGACGTTATGAGTGATGGTAAGATGATCAGATAAGGCAAAATAAGTTATCTTAATAAACGAATTGCATCTATGCTGGTTTGTAGATAAAACTGAAT
>CM050209.1:6007500-6150000 GCA_027475355.1 Coilia nasus
TGTGAAAAGCTCTTGGCGATGTAAAAAGCCATCCACTTAATATTACTGCTCATGTTTCACTGGAGGTTTCTAAGAAACCAATAGGGACTAGCTACTGCTGTGGTCATGTCACCATCATTAATCCGCCTCCTGTGCTTACACACCAGCCCTCAAGGCAAAGAAAAACATCTGCCTTTAAAATATTTATGTACCGGGCTGTGAGAATACAGCCTTGTAAATGCATCACATTTCTTGATCCTCATGATATAATGTTTGTTTCTCAATGCCCTAGTGTTACTGATTTGTTTGTTTGTTTGTTTTTTTAAATCCCAGAGTCATGTGATATAAATCCTTCCCAGCGCTTCTCTGATTGGCTAAGGATCCTTTGTCTATTAGATTAGCTGAAATGTGTTTCCAGGAGAAATATCTTAGGGTTCCTGTCATGTAAAGTTATTTATGGCAGCCTAGTGGCATTGCGTTCTTCATCTGTTATCTGATACTCCCAGTTCACTGCCATACTTTAATTATAGTGAGGTCAGAGGAACGAGAAAAAAAGGACGACAGCATGACAGCGCAACAAGAGGAATGTACACGTGTACTATACATGTTTTAAAAGGGATGTACATGTGTCTCTTCAGCCTGCCTCACCACACAGGGATTGTAGTACATGACACAGACTGATATATTATAGTCATCAGTTGCAAAAAACAAACAAATATTCTACAAACTTGATATCAAATTGTTGTAAATAAGTAAGTAGCTCCCTGTATTCCTGCTTAATTTGGGTCAGCTTTGAACATGATTAGGTTTGACATTTTGTTCAGTTTCACTATCATATTTTGGTTGGACACGGAGGAAGCAGTGACATGCAGTCCAAGCAGTCCAGACTCCCAGCTCCCGACGACAGTAGCATAGGTAATTATCAGATAATTTTCCCATCAATCCCCAGAAGAAACAAGCAATCAGTGTGGAGATTAGATTTCATATTAATAGGTGAGTCAGCCAAAGAGCTAATTTAGCCATAAATTTGCCATTACCTCCGTCTGAATGATGGATCGCCCTTCCTCGCTGAAACAGAGGGGTGCGAGCGTTTGTGCTGTTTGATGGCACCGTTGCTATCATCCAATTTCTCTAAAAGCTGCACAAAAAAGCCCAGCATGTGCAGGAGTTATTCTAGGGGTGCCATGTGATATATTCCACGGCAGCACACCCCGGTGTGTCAGGTGCAGGGAAAAGAGATTTACGGTAATGTTCCGCTGCAGTTCTTTTTTTTTTTTGCATTTTGTGAGAAATGGTGAGCTTCCTCAGCAGTTTTTGTGGTCTTCAAAGGACACACAGTGATTTCAGCAGTCAGCAACTTGGAAACAACTATACAGGACTCTATACCTCAGAACTGTCATGTTCTTCATTCCATGTATTGATCGCACACATAGCAACATACACCCACATACATACATACCCACATACACACTCACACAACTACACAAACACACACACACACACACACACACACACACACACACACACACACACACACACACACACACACACACACACAAGTAGACACCCATACTTCCAAATCCATTTGTTCTCTCTATGCTACCAGACCTCCCTCCCCCTCTCTCTTTCTCTCTTTTACACACACACACAAACACACACACACACACACACACATACACATACACACACACACACACACGAACACACACACATGTGCACACATGTGTACATACATACTTCCAAATCCATTTCTTCTCTCTGTGCAAGACCTCCCTCCCTCTGTCCTCTTTTACTCTCTTTCTGTCTTTTAGACGCACACACACATGCACACAAACACACACACAGGCACACACACACACACACATACACGCACTCGCTGGTGTAGTGCTGAAATACACATGATCCTTACTTTTGTCCTAATTTAGTTCATCTTTTAGATCAAGTATCATCTTTAGTTTATCATGCAGTGTTGACAACAGTTTAAACAAAACAGGAAATGAATTTGACTCATTTCTTATTTGCATTTACTTTTATATTGTATATCATGCCTTATGAATCACTTGTGAATCATTTGTGTTGCACACTGACTCATCAACTCATAAATAATTCCTTTTCAAATGTTCACATTCCAAAGAAGATCCCAATTCCCTTAAGGTCCAATTTTCCTTCCCAGCAAGCAAAAATATAAAAGAGTATTTTTTTTCTAGTGGATGTTTCCGACAACATTATATAACACTTCACACACAAGACCAGCCCGATGCTGTTTGACAAAAAAACACCCACTCAAGCACATAAAAAACAAGCACATTACATGATTTTGAGTGGCTACCACATATCTGTCCGTTAGTTACCCTGAACTGACATGTTTGTTGTGGTTGAGGCTGTGCGTGGCCCAGTGGTGACGTGTGCCTGTTATATTGGTTTTGAGTTGAGTTCTTCTCGAAACAGCTGGGGTAATTACCCATGAGCACACTGAGTTCACCACTGCTCATTTCTCCTTTCTCCTTTCTCCTTTCTCCTCTCCTCTCCTCTCCTCTCCTCTCCTCTCCTCTCCTCTCCTCTCCTCTCCTCTCCTCTCCTCTCCTCTCCTCGCCTCGCCTCGCCTCCTCGCCTGGCTGGAGAGCGATGGGGCCAGAGGGGGGAGGCTGAGCATCAGCCACACAAAACTAATCGGAGTAATAGAAGTTGATTAGCGGTGCTCACAGCCAATGATTGTTCCACACCCGGCGGGCGGCAGCTGAGGACTGCGGAGGACTACTAGGATGAGTTGGCACAAGGGGAGAAGGGAGGAGGGCATTGACTTGAAGTGAGAAAAAGGGAGAGAGAGAGAGAAGGCGAGAAAGGAGGAGAGAGAAGGCAAGAGAGGGGGAGAGAGAAGGCGAGAGAGGGGGAGAGAGAATGACTTGAGGTTACACAGAGAGAGCGAGAGTGAGGGTGAGAGAGAGAGAGAGAGAGAGAGAGAGAGAGAGAGAGAGAGAGAGAAAGAGAGAGAGAGAAAGAGGGAAAGAGAGAGGGGGACAGGAGGAGAGAGAATGACTTCACATTACAGAGAGAGGGCGAGAGTGAGGGTGAGATAGAGAAAGGGAGGGAGAGAGAGAGAGAAAAAAAAGAAGGCAAGAGAGGGGGGAGAGAGAATGAGTTGAACTTACAGAGAGACAGCGAGAGTGATGGTGAGATTGAGACGGGGGGGGGGGGGGGGGGGGGGATGGTAGTATGCATGCTTCAGCAATACAAATGCCCTTTTTGTCATGCCAATAAAGCACGTTGAGCTGAGAAGAAGGGACAAAGAGAGTGAAATAGAGGAAAAGATGCACAGACACAGAGAGAGAAGTTTTGCTCACTCTGCGTGACTGTGAGCCTCTGATGCATGAAGGGTATGTTGTCAGGATGTTTCATGGCAGTCCACTGATCCATCTCTGTGTGCCGTCTGAGGTCCTTCATGTGGTAACCTCTCCATCCTTCTGTCTTTTATTCCCCCTCATTTCTCTCTCTCTCTCTGTCTCTCTCTCTCTCTCTCTCTCTCTCTCTCTCTCTCTCTCTCTCTCTCTCTCTTCTTTCTGTGCTACAGAATGACTCCTGGGGTAAGCAGTACTCCTATGCCCTCTTCAAAGCCATGAGCCACATGCTGTGCATCGGGTACGGTGCCCGGGCGCCCGTCAGCATGTCGGATCTCTGGATCACCATGCTCAGCATGATAGTGGGTGCCACCTGCTACGCCATGTTCGTGGGCCACGCCACTGCCCTCATCCAGTCTCTGGACTCCTCACGACGGCAGTACCAGGAGAAGGTGAGATAAGCAACACACACACTGTACAGTAGGTGCCAGCAGAGACAGGGGTAGATTGATGACCAACCCAGATAAACAACATAAGCACAAAAACAAGTCAGTTCGTTCTTTCTGGTAATGCCAATGCAGAGCCCGTTACGGAATGGAGTATAATCCTATCCTTAAGTTCTGTTCACACCAAGAGAACGGTATAACGATAACGACACTATAACTACAACAATATGGCCGTCCAGACTGAAGAACGAAATTTTAACGGCAAACATTCTAGTAGTGATTTAAACATCGAATAGAACATGATGACCTGTGAATTCTTATGAATTCTAATTGGCTGACAGTGCTTTAATAGTTCATAAAATTGCTCTGAAACTAATCACAGCGATATCTTTCAGCCTGTCATTGTTGTTATAGTTGATTTGTGAATGCCACCATTCACTAAAGTTAAAATGATTTTTACAAAGTTATAGTTATAATTATCTTTGTAGTTATTGTTCTAGGTGTGAATGCCCCTTTATAGGGTTTCTTTTTTGACACATTTGGACTACATAGGTTATAATGATCTTCTGTTGACCTTGAAGATTGCACCCCCTGTACAGGCCTTTCTGCAATGTTGGGTGTCATCTTGGCCTATGTCATTTAGATGATATAGTATGATATAATATAGATCCAGCTGAAAAACACAAAGCCAGATGGGAAGAGGCGACTTAATTGCCAAAGCCAGTGTGTACTTACAGTTGGTTAATTAGTCTTTTGAAATGATAATCCACCACAGTTTGATGACAGCTTACCCTCTGACTTCGTATACAGTCTCAAGAGAAATGCTTTGGCTGTTGTGATGTTGTAAATAAATATCATGATGCTCAAGAGCCCAGTGTGAGGTCAAAATGTAATCCTGTCATTTTGGCATCATCCAGAAATGTTGGCAAATAACAGCCTATACTTCCACTTAATTATATTATTTAGCAGCAGTTGTATGTTTATCTTTGGGGCTAAGGTCAAACCATTTGTTTTTCTTTTTTTGGGTGTCTAAGAAGTTAGCAAAATGTTGAAAAAGAGTGAAACAGTGCATGCTACAAGCTGGTGAGATACCCTCACACACCCAGGCAAGCTGGGAGCGGTGCACCCAGCACATGAATTAACCTGTCACCGGCACTGCATCGCCTCTTATCTCCCCCGTCCACAAAGCCCATGTCACCTTGAAAGTGACAATGACAAGGCAGCAGCAAACGGATGAGGCGTTGCGCTAATTTACATCCAGCAGCTCCTGCATTAGTGTGTGTGGGGGGGCTATCGTTCATTTGAATATGATGTTGTGACCTTGCTGAGGGAAGGCTCTGGTCAATACGAATAAGCCGGTCCCCTGACGCTTTTATTATTTATGGCCGTTGTTGCCATGCTGTTTAATATTTTATCCGTTTGGTCTCTGTGGTAATGAGTCGAGCACAGAGCAGTCAAACCAGTGACCATCAGAGCACAGACAGACCACTGAAAGGACTTTTCTTTTTTTTACTTGTCGTGATCTGTCCCGCTGTCAACCTTATGCCCTCGAGGGGCTCTAAATTGTCAAAGTCATTTGTTGTAGAGTCACGCTATCATATTTTCTGAGCCTTTTAGTCCCCTTTGAAAGAGGGTGGAGATCCCGGCCTCAGAAAGTCAAAACCCTGCCACATACTTTTTTTCTCTCTGAAGCCAGGTTCTCCACCTCTGCCCCTTAAAGCAACACTAAGGTTTTTTCAACCTTAAAATAATGTTTGAAACATTTTCAGTGATTTATCAGTGATTTATCAGTGATTATCGTTTCAGTGATTTATCAGCTTGTAACTGGGTTAAAGGCACTTCTGAATTCGCTTTGCAGCCCTCCATGGGCTATACCCGCACTGTGTAAGTTTGGAGGACTGTCTCTCTGTAGTTCTCTATGAGAGACAATTCCACTTCCTACCTGTAGGGTGACCGAAGACGAAAACTACTTAGCATTGCTTTAACAACCAAAAGCTCAGGGTAACTGGCACGCAAGCTGTCCCAGAGGCAGAATAGGACTCTTCTCCCAGTGAATAGGAAGACGTAACCACAGCACATGTTCGTGCTTTGAAGGAGCCCACTCTCACACTCACTCCTAATTACTGTGGAGGAGCTCGGTAGTGGCGTCACGTACTGGCGTTATCTCTCATCACTTTCACCGTCGAACGAAGCGGCTCTGATCCCCAGATCAAAACGGGTGGTGAACCTGATTCAGATCACCCTCCTGAGGGAAGCGCAGCTCAGCTACACTAGGGAGACATGCTGGCTGGGGAGGAGAGAGAAAGGGCAGCCAAAAGTGAGAAAGAGATGAAAAGAACAAAAACAGGAGGGGTGAGGAAAATTGGGGGGAGGAGAGCAGTTAAGAGAGAGAAAGCCACATTAAAGTTAAGACTAAAGAAAAAGGTAGAGTGAATGCACATACTCTCTTTCCTCTGGTCAGCCCCACTCAGAGGTGGCGATCACGGCTTTAGAAAGTAAAAGCCCTGCCACATATTTGATTCAACCGTGTTATGAACCAGCTGATCTTAACCCTTACGGGTCTTTCATCTTGGTACCACGATATTTTAAACTGATGTGAACTAACATCTAAATCAAAAAGTGTTTGTCCCAGAAATGTGCAAGTAACACAATTAGAAACCTCAAGTCTTCTTTTCAAATATGTGTTGTAAAAATGGAATATATCTGTAGGATTAGGAAACAGAATAAAAAAACAATGGAAAAGCCTCTTAATGACCCTTCCATCATCTATTCACATGTTAAGTGCTTGAAAAATCAGCGTTGTCACTGGCTCTTTGTGTAACAAGAGGAGGTGACAACACGCCCCGTTTCAGCAGTGTAAACAAGTCCACATGTTGAGTGGGGCAAGTGGGGCTTCAAGTGGGGCTTCAAGTTGTTCAAACTGGCAGACTCCAGCAATGTGTACACTACACTACAGGAAAGGGCAACCTCCCCACTAATCATGGCCCCCTTTTATGACTGTGTCAGTGTGAAACAAAATATATTTTGGATCCTGTTACCATGTGTACATGGACAATTTTTACACAAGCCCAAAGCTTGTCACCACTGTAACTATTGTGTACAGTGTTGGGTATTGTACAGTGGTGTGTATAGTGTCTTGAATTGCTGTGTAGGGTATGTAAGGCTTTGTGTATAAAACTTTAGTTTATGTAGTGTATATAAAAATGTAGTGTTTAGTAATTTAGTGTTTTAGTACTGTTACAGTACAGTCACCAGGGAAATGCCATTTCAGTACACTGTATTACTTGTAATGTGCGATATTAAGCCTTTAAGAGGTATCCCCTCTTTGTTATCAGAATGGCAATGGCCAAGTTGTAATGTGTCACTAAAGACTTTCTGTAATGCCGTAGCAATGTTGTTATGCTGTATACTTTTTTTCAGTCACAGTGAGTCATTGTGCTGGCGATACGGTAACCACTAAAGGGTTAATAATATTGAGTAATAAATATTTAATACAGGGTCTTGAAGAGTGACTTGACTTTGACTTGGCAGCTTTGCCTGCCTGCCTGCTGCTTTGTTTCTTTGCAGTAACCCTCCCAGCAGACAGATGCAGCGGCAGGGAGCTACAGTAGGGGCCTTAGTGTTTGACAGATTGGCCATTGATAGAGACATGTGGGAGGGGGGATTACAAATGAATTGCACCCATCTTATCAATATTCATGAAAGAACAACTGAAAAACAATTATAGTCTGAAGTTTTTACAATTAGCATTTAAACTACATAACATTTATGAAAGCTGCACTTACTTTTATGTAGCAAACACTTATGGTTACAACATTCAGACCTCAAAAGTCTTTGTATGTCAAAAAGTCTTCAGGTATGTTTATAGTGTTTGAAGACCTCTGAAAATGGCTTTTTGTACGGTTTTGTTTAAAATGAAAACATTACATTCAAATTATGTTCATATTATTATTACTGAGATCAATATATGTCACTTTTGCATTTATGTTTTTAATTAGATGAAGTCATCAGACAGATAGATGTTAACTCTGTGTTAAGTCAGCTGTTTTAAGTGCACAGGCAGAAAGAAAACACAGCAGGGTTTATAACTTCCGTGTTGGGGATTGCCATGCGAATCTTGGGATATCTACCATCTTTGTTCCTTTTTCCGATGCACGTAACACAGGTGATTTCAGTAACTAGCTGATCCACCTGTCTGGTAATTTTCTGTGTGCGCTGGTTCAGTGAAATGGTTGGACCAAATATGTGGCAGAGTTTTTACTTTCTGAAGCCAGGATGTCTATCTCTGCACACGAACATGCGCACACGGCACAGAACGTCGCAGTTCACAGATGCAATTATGATGCATGCCCTGGCAAGGCACTGAGCACTGTCCCACAGCTATGATTAGGCCATTTTGTCCTGTGTTCCAGTTTTGATATCTCATTACAGTACAGCTCCATCAACACATCGGATAATTGTTTTGTGTTGTGCTGTGTAGCGCTGATTCTCCAAAGGACAGGGGATAATGTAATGTGATGTTATTCCATGACGCAGTATTGTTATGGCAGCCTCCAAAGATGATGTCGGCTAATATCCTATCTATCGGAGGGCAGAAAGCGTGTAACCAAGTTTCCAATTTTAAAACATGCAGCCGGCGAAAGCAAACAAGCCGGTGACCCTCACATCCTTGAATGGCTTTCATTTGCTTTTATTGCAAAATAGGACATCAGCATCTTTACGCACCCAGGTAAAAGGCCCATGTTATTATCCCTGCGCTTGAATGGTCATTGCTGAAATTGTGTAGAAAAAAGTGCTCTTGGCAGTGGTGGTATATTTTATCTTCCTGTGAGTCAAAGAACAGGCACTTGGCTGGTCTGTTTTCACCTGATTTCCACCTGGGGAGGCATGAAGCTTCAGTGGCCGATTGGTTCTGACATCTAATATAACCCTGCCGCTCCTCAAACGCACTCCTAATATGATGGCCGATTTGGGTGGGAAAATAATAGGAAGACAGATGAAAATAGCCCCCTTTCTTTCTCTCCTTCTTTCATTTTTCTCTCTCTCCCTCTCTTTCTCTTTCTTTCTCTCTCTCTGTCCATTTTTGTTGTCTTCTCAAGCTGTAATGCAGACTTTTCAAACCCTCTCAGCTAGCCTTAGGAAATTACGAGAAGGAAGCTAAATGTTGTCCGCAGCATTTAGGCACTTTTGTTTCTGTGAAGATACAGGGTTAATTTGATGTCACCTCTGAGCAAGCAGGACCTATTTTCTGAGGAAGCACATCAACATCTTGCATGCATAGAGTACATAGTGGACTTAATTAGACTTCATTAGCAAAGCCCTCTGGATCACGATGAATCACAATACTGTCCTCACTGATATGAGTGCCTTTTTAAGCCCCAGAGGAGTCGCAGCACACAGTTTGGAGGAACTCGACTCATTTATTCACACACACACACACACACACACACACGCACACATAAATATCACATGCACATAGGACCATGGGTCATAATTTATGCGACAAACAGTGCTAGTTAACCGCATATTTGTCCCACATTTGCCCATGTAATATTAACACTTCATAACACAAATCTTAAAATGATGCAAATGCCAAATGATGCTTGCATTATACTAAGAGCTCTATTTGAAATTAGAATGCATCAGATTTCCTTTTAACGTAAAGTAACGGTTATTTCATTACAAGTGGGCTGAATTACAAATATACTCCCTACAGTGTTCCCTTTGTTGTTGTGTTTGCTTTCCATACCTCACGATATACTGTACAGTAAACATAAGACTTACATAAGACTTGTGTATTTAGCACCCCACTTGGATGCTGTTGATATAAATGTCATTGGCTTTGGGAGGGAAGAGATTTTATTCTATCTTCAGAGCTTCAGATCACACACCAGAATGACTCAGCATTTCATTGGAAGTCAGTGTGTATCGCCTGCTCAATCACCAAAATGTTCACGCAGGCTTATGCGGATCGTAAGATGCCAAAGGCACAAATGACTTCCAAATGACTTCCAATTCAAAGAAGCACACACACTCTGAAAATTGGAAGCTTACCATCTTCAAAAAGGCTTCTGATGTGCCTAGATAGCTGTGGTAAAACATATTGTTACCGTATCAACCTGCAGTGCCAAATGCACCCATGTACATGCATGCATAACATCACACAAACACATTCACAGGCACACACGCACACACATATCCACATGCACGCACACACGCACACACGCACACAAACACACACACACACACACACACACACACACACACACACACACAAACAAACAGAAGGGTGAATCTAAAGTGATACGTGAGACTTGTTAATAATTCAGTGAGAGTGGCCCTTTTTAGCCTTGTCTTCTAATAGCACACAGCTCTATACCGTACACACACACACACACACACACACACACACACACACACAAAAGACAGCACCAAGGCGTTGCTGTGTCAAATTTTCCTGAAACAGTTCATCCCCTCCCTGTGGGAATAAGATGGTGGCTGTGAGCAAGAGCCTGATGGAAATCCCTGCTGTGAATAAGGAAGGGATTAGTTGCTGCTCTGGGCATTTGCGCTGTGTGTGTGTGTGTGTGTGTGTGTGTGTGTGTGTGTGTGTGTGTGTGTGTGTGTGTGTGTGTGTGTGTTTGTGTCAGTGGGTGTGATGCCCAGTACTGTTCAACCTGGCGTGGACATCAAGATTTCAAAGTTGAAAACACGACAGATGAAAAGATACTGTGTGACTTTTTTCTCCCAAGTGCTCAGTGTAAATTAATTTGCCTCAAAAAAAAAAAAACATAGCCTAACAGTCTTATCAGCCTGGTGCAGCTGTGCCTGAATCAGTGAAGAGCACATTTGCTTTTCCTGGCTTTGCCCCCGGTCGGCCAAATGATTATTTGCTGGCCCGCTCTCGTGTCATGTCGGGATGAGTGGGCCGCTCATTGTGACAGAGTGCTTGGTTGGCCCATCTGATTGCACCGGAAGGCCCGGAGACAGACAGATAGACAGACAGCAGGAGAGATGAGCGAGAGGGACAGGGTGGGACGGGAGGGGGTGGGGGGGGGGGGACGGGGTGCGAGACGGCCCTGAAACACTAATATGGCACCCGAGCAACGTTTCGTACGTGCCGAAGATTGCCTCCGCTCGCTCACAGCGCTGCCCGGGCCGTCCAGCCGAGCCACAGTTGATTACTGTAAAATGGATGAGATCCAGAAGATTTGTTCTCGTTTCTCCTATTTTTTCCCTGCTGCTTCGGAAAAGTGTGTGTCTCAGCATAGTCTGGGACCCAGTCTGGTGGCCAGGCTCCCTGCCAAGCCCCTCAACATAAATCAGAGAGGTCTTTGCTAGGTCTGACACAACCCGTATTTATTTGCCTGCTAGCGTGACATGCTGATGCTACTGTTTAATGAAATATGCACGAGGTGTATCCCTTCTTCAGACACACTGAGTAACAAGCGAGTCACCTATGTCTTTCTCAGTGTCTGGAGTGCTAACGTATCACATCACTAAGCCAGAGCCCTGACACAGGGGGAGCGTGTTCTTCACACCAGAAGCACCCAACCAATTGACACCGCGGAACCTTCCGGACGTCCTAAGTGTATCTCCTTTAAAGGCCCTTGCTTCACCGCTCAGTGCGTCATCTTTACCTTCACAACCACTCGCCCCGAAATCAGCCAGTCAGTCACTCCAGTCCAAACGGGGCTGATCCTAATTCGTTCAGACGTGGCTAATTTCTTGGGACTAATGGCCCCCACCCCGCTGCTTGGAAGCGAAATGAGACAGCATCTGTCACATTCCCCTCCCCTATTGTTTTGGCTGCCAGGATCTGGGCTCAGACAGACTTGCGTTTTTTAATCTCCTCTCTCTAGCATTAAGATGTGAGTCCAGATGCTGGATATTTATTTATTTGTTTGTTTAGCTTGTTTTGTTTTATTTAATATATCATCTTTGTAAATCCTCCAGCTTAAAAGCAAGTGCACAAGCCACAGGCATTAATCTTTTTATTTGTCCTCCACCACACTGCAGCAACTCTCCAGAAGGGTCTTGAATGTTGTTGTTGTTATTGTCTAAAGTGTAGCCTACAAGTAGGAGCAGGCTGGGACAGCGGGTATTGAGAGAAAGAAGAGAGTGTCTTGTGGAGCTGACAATGCGCTTGAACTGTCATAAGTGATGTCTAAGGCGAGCGTGTCAGCTGCTTGGCTCGCAGTCATAAAGCATCATCGAGCCAGGACCCAGTAACTCTGACTAACCCCCCTGGCACTGAGGGCAGCCTAAGCACCAAAACACTTTCTGTGAGTCACAGGTCACGTCTGAGGAGCTGAGTGGCAGTGGTGGTGGGGGGCGGGGGTTGATGGGTAGGGGCTGTTGATGGGTAGTGAAGTCAGTGGTGGGGTGGAAGGGGCAGGAGGGTTGCGGCAGACCTGCCCGCGAGTGGTGATGTTACCAGAGTCGCCAGCTGGTGTCAGCGAAAAAAACGCCTGTGGCGATACCTGCATCCGCACCTGCGCACCTCACCTGCCACCTGCTCCCCTTGAAGCCAACGGCAATGACTACGCATGTCTGTGTGTGTGTGTGTGTGTGTGTGTGTGTCTGTGTGCACAGGTGGAAGTGGGTGTCGGAAGATGTGATTGAATGTGTATATGTGTATGAACATGCAAAAGATTAGTATTTATGGTTATGGAGTTGTTATGGACATGATGTTATGGGGTGACGATATGAAACGGTCCAAGTAAAGTCACAGAAATGTAAACATAAGTAATAATGAGGCATTATTTTTTTCTACCACTACCACAAAATGTGACACAAAACAAATGTGCCGACAGTTACAAAAATGTCACGAGGCTAGAAAGAAAACATGCCAGGGTTTCATTATCTTTAAAATGCCTCACCATCCCTTATCAGTTCCATTTTATTTTTGAGTAGGAATGATCAGAGTAGCACTTTCTGTGAAGCTGGTATTCAAGACTTTATAAACACATTCATAAAGGCTTATATGCATATGTGAAGTATGTTAAGTATAAATAACTATTTACACATACTCATGACTGTTCTCCTAAGGCATTATAATGGTGTATCATAAGCTCTAGTGCAACCTTAAGTGACAGTGCATTCTATGTTATAAAGCTTCACCTGTCTATGAGTGCAGTCATGAGGATGTATAAATAGTTATGAATACTAATTTCAACCATTATTAAGCTTTGTGTGAAGGCATCGTAACCCTTTATGAATGTGGTTATAGAGTCTTATGAATACAAGCTTCATACCTGATCAGTCATATGCATTATATGTAGCTGTTCCTTATTGCTGTCTTCTCATTGCTATCTCCTGTCCCTTTTTATATTCACAGTACAAGCAAGTGGAGCAGTACATGTCCTTTCACAAGCTTCCTGCAGACATGCGGCAGAAGATCCACGACTACTACGAGCATCGCTACCAAGGCAAAATCTTTGATGAGGATAACATCCTCAACGAGCTCAACGACCCCCTGAAGGAGGTGAGTGACTCCCCAAGGACACCCATGATCACAAGCTGTCACCCATCCACCAGATGTTCACACCTCGCACACCTCTTGTCATCGATTCCTGCAAAATTAAGCTATCCATACCCTCAGCAACAACGCAGATTAAGGTCATTTACATGGTACCTGTTTATTGATATGTTAGATATGGAAAATGTTGGGATATCTAATAGGAGCAGGGAATTGTGGGTAATTTGAAGCATGTGAAATCTGGGAGTGTTCTGAAGTGGGCTTTACGGGAAGGGTTGCTGCCCTGAATATCCATTTCCCTTCACGTCATATCTGGTATTTGACGTGTTTAGTGAACAGACTACACATATTGATTGGTCGGTCAATGGTGGAACATGGCCTTCATAGTAAAACACATTAAGTATTCATGAAAGACCACTGTCCGTTAGGGTGCAGGGTGCTGGTGCAGTGATTAAAAAGCAAAAAATGCATGCTGAATGTTAAAAGAGTTTAAACCGCTTTGGTCAAGCACAGCTTCGTCAGAAAAGTGCTCATTACAATTCAGGAGGGTTTTATAATGCAGCAAAACACATCAAGGACTCACAGTTGGGTACAATTTGGATAGTTTTAAAAGCAGGCAGGCAGTACTTAGTCTGTCCTCAAATGATGGATGGCTTGTCCCCTTTGTAATGATGCACACTATAAATCGTTTTGGTAATTGTGTCCTGGATAGAAGAGAAAAAAGCAAAAAAAGCTGTGTATCAAATAATGCCATACAGGACTCTGAAACCCCACATTGAAAGACGAGCTTTGGCATGTGATGCAAAAGTGTGTGTGTGTGCAGTGCTTAACAAACGACATGGCACCACACATGCAACTTAGCCAGCCTTTGATAAAGCAAGACAGAATGAGCCCAAGTGATGATGTTGCAAGGTGAGAGAACACTTAATGCTTCATCGCTGAAATGCTTTTTTTTTTCCCCCTTCTTTTTTTTTTCGATTTTTTCCCCCCCTTTTTTTTGCAGCTGGTCACTGCTGCTATTTTTATGAATGTCGCCCGGTGACAAATAGATGAAGTAGGAGGCTTGTTTCCCTCCAGGCGGAGCTAAGAGCTGAGAGCTGAGAGCAGGATGCTGGGTTGTAATTCATTACGCGGCTGCGGGGGGGGGGGGGGGGGGGGGGGGGTGGTGCGATTGGGGGCGCAGCAGACCACCATCGGCTGAGGAAGCCACTGTGGTCCCTCTGTGCGCTTACTGGTGCTGCCGTGTTAGCAAATAATCGCCCCCTCCCCCCCAAACACATACACATACCCATACCCATACACTCTCTCTTGCTCTCTCTCTCTCTCTCTCACACACACATACACACACACACACACACACACACTCTCTCTCTCTCTCTCACATACTCACACTCACATACACACACACACACACACACACACATACCTCCACACTCTCTCTCTCTCTCTCTCTCACACACACACGCACACATACCTACACTCTCTCTCTCTCTCTCTATCTATCTATCTCTCTCTCTCTCACACACACACACACACATACCTACTCTCTCTCTCTCTCTCTCTCTCTCTCTCTCTCTCTCTCTCTATCTCTCTCTCTCTCTCTCTCACACACACACACACATACACACACACACACACACACAGACCCCCTCAGGAGGGGCAAGAAACAGGACATAGCACAAAAGCACTCCTGGAGCTGAGAGACACTTCCTCCTCCTCATCCAGCAGGAAATTAGAGACTGCTTAGTAAACAAGCCTCTCCTCTCATGTCAGCTTAACGGTAGACGCAGCGAGACAACTTCATTATTCACAACAACAGGCTGGCGGCTGCCAAGGCAGGTATCAAATGTATCGACACATGGCAGTCGTGACGATAAGGCCTGTGGTTTTTTTGTTGTCTATTTGAAAATGGGTCAATTGGAATGTGATTTTTGCAAAATCGACATTTTAGGAGTCAAAAAGCTATTAGATCCAAATATTGTATTCACAAGTTTTAAAATGATGACCTCATCTTGTGGTTTCTGTCCTCAGGAAATCGTTAACTTCAACTGCCGCAAGCTGGTGGCCACCATGCCCCTGTTTGCCAACGCAGACCCCAACTTTGTGACGGGGATGCTGAGCAAGCTGAAGTTTGAGGTGTTTCAGCCCAACGACTACATCATCCGGGAGGGAACAGTGGGGAAGAAGATGTACTTCATCCAGCATGGCGTAGCTAGCGTCATCACCAAAGTCAGCAAGGAGATGAAGCTCACTGATGGCTCCTACTTTGGAGGTCAGTGTATGTGGACATGGGTGTGAGCTGAACATATAACGAGATATAACGAGAGATCAAAATGGTCATACCAACTTGTAGTAATGCAAGGAATCCGGAATCCATTCGACTTTAAATCTGATTTTGATCTCTGAATCACTCAGTACATCCAAAATGCAGTGATTTGCTGCCTTGGCATCTTCCCTAACAAGTTTCTTGTTGTAGCAGACATCAAGATATTAGAATAGCTAGCTAACTTTATAATTTGATTGAATATTATACGTTGAGGGAAGCACAGAAGTATTACATATGCTGTCTTCAAATCTGGGCAAAACAAAGTTACCTCTAAAGGTGGAATTGTATGTGTATATTTGATTTGGACATGCGTAGATGCTTTGCTACCACGGAATGCCTCATTTTGTCCATTTCAGACATGGCATCCCTCTCACCTCCCTCTACATCTGTAGTCCTGTGGACCACAGGGTTTTTTTTTAGCAGATGTGTCAGGTTAAAAGGGTATCTACAGGTATCTAAGACGGACATACTGAGCCCTGAGGGTATCCATCCCACTGTAAACAAACTTTAGATGTTCCATTGATTCCCTCGGCGAGTCACATGAATCAGGAGGTCAAATGAGAAAGGTAAACAGACTCCGGTCCTGGTGGAGCAACTATGCTGAGCTCACAGTCTAGTTGTGTTCCATGACATTCTAGAACTTCTGTCAGTGTAGTGACAGACTCTGATGAGGCACTTTTCTGTCATGGAAATGGGTGTGCATTTGCAGGGTCTTACATAATGTTCATCTGTTCAGGGAGAAAGGACCAAGCAGAAGATCAACTGTCCCAGAGGACAGACAGAGGTTGCCATGCCACTGAATGTTGAATAAATGTTCCTTTTGCGTAATTGAGTGAGTAATTCCCCCTCTCTAGCAAACATGGCCTGACATTAAATATTAATCCATCAATCCGTTTAAAACGAAGCTGTTTACCCTACCTTATTCATTTATTTATTTATTTGGCCTTCGTTTCCCCTTTCTGTGTAATGGGACTACTTGCCATACTGTAATGTTTTATATTGTCTTTGTCGTGAATTTTTTATTTGAAATTAGATCATTTTCCATGAAAAGAACTCTAAGAATAGTCACAGATTGTATGAGATTTCAGAGTCCATTTCTGTTACTTTAATTTAGGCTCAGACATTTAAAGATGCGTCTCTCTCTCACTGGTAGAACTAAGAAGCTATAGCTTGCTCCACAAAAGATTATTGCTTGATTGAAAATGAGACGTGCAAGCAAGGTGAAGACTGATGAAGTAGTGGATATTTAGATATTTCACTCTATACCCTTGCATTACACAATGTAAATGGTGAAATATTAGTAGTAGTAATACCACGTGCTTCATCATTGATTTTAGGTGGTGACTTAAGATATGAACTTTTATTCAGTAAAGATATTGAAAGAATGAAGAAGTGGGGTAGGTTAGCAGCCAGGGCCTTATTGTAAGAATATGAAGTTAATAGAGTAGCCTAACATTTGGCCTTACCCGGTAGGTTAGGGTGTTAGGTTAGTTGTTAGTTAGGTTGGCATCGGCTAACAAATGTTAAGGCTGCTCGATTATGGAAAAAATCTGAATCACGATTATTTGGGCCAAAACTGAAATCATGAATTATTCAAACGATTATTTTGTTTTCCTCAGTAACATGCTTCATTTATTGAAAATGTATTCAAAAACATTTTGAAAAAACATTCTTGTACCTTTGGATTTTCCCTAATACTTTTCTTCGTAAACATTAGTAAGTCTACTTTGATGTCTAATGTACAGACAGTAGAAATGTCTAATGTATACATCTAATGTACAGTACAAGCAGTAGAAAATAATTAGGACAAAAACATTGTTGCCCTCGATTTTATTTGTTTTGAGATCGTTTGGCCCTGAAATCGTTATTACGATTAGAATTCGATTAATTGAGCAGCCCTAACAAATGTCCCACTGAAGTTCATGTCTATCTTAAGTGCTGCTGTAGTTTTTACCGTATTACAGATTGTGCCATGTTCCCATAAGCCTATGGGAAAAGGAAATTGAAAATCCCCCACCACCACAACCACTTTCACTCCCTGATAATCTTTTCCCCCCAGTGTCAATGAGGATGTTGCTGTCCTGTCTGCAATGTTAAGTTATGATGCTAGCCACCTGCTCTGCTGGGCTGCCCATCTGTTTGACGGGTAGGGAGTGGGGGGGTGATGGGGGGTTGGGGGGATGTTTGGCCTGCATGGCATGAACGTGGCATTAGGGAATCAGTGCTGACTGGGCATCACAGCATCTGTGGTATGTCATGAAAACACTTCAACACTCTCCTCACTGGAGCTGCTGCTACTGTTCGGCAAACTCTGGAAGCTCCGGTTGCTTACACACAAACACAAACACACACACACACACGCGCACACATACACACACACACACACACACACACACGGCTTGTTTTAGTTGCATAATTAAACACCGTGACAGAATTCTCTTCTAAGAATTTCTTATTTGACCCACAGTGACTCAGAGATGCAAACAAATCCACACACAGGCAGCCAATCCCCAACCTCCCAAAGCAATCGAGATTTGCCTGAGATAGCTGTTGTCGTGCAAAATAAACTTCTTATTTCCAGGTCCATTTAAAAAGCAGGCCAAGCAGTGTAGTGAGGCCAGCGGGGAGGTGATTGTGGTCATGTTTTAACAGAGATACACACAGGAAACACATGTGCATATGGCTGGTTACCCACGCTGCCCTGCGGTGGACAGCCCTGCCGAGCAGCATGCATGAAAGGCACGAATCGTCGTGCCAACATGCCTGGCTGCATCCCACCTCTCTCCTAGCCTGGTAAAGCAGCCCCTCGTACTTCATTTTTAATTTGTACAGAGGGTCTGGCAGTGCTCCTATTGACATTGCTGTATTAGGTAGAATTTTGCTTTAGCCAATCAGCGAACAGAGGGAGTGATCATGAATGAAGACACTGACTTTGTGTGCTACATTTAAATTGTAGTGCGTAGGCAGGCTAATTGCATACGTGACGACCAGATGTTAGCAAATGGGTAAAGGCAGAGCTTTTGTTTTAAACTTCAGCAGAGTCCACACCGCCAAGAGGAAATCGTTTCTCAGTACAGCACTGCCAGACCCTCTGAAATAGAATACGAGGGGCTGGTTTACCAGGCTACCTCTCTCCCCTCCCCTCTTCCTCCTCCTCCTCCTCCTCCTCCTCCTCCTCCTCCTCACCCCTACACAACCACCGCCAATTTTGGATAAACTGATGTGCTGTCAAGAGTCCAGTGAGTCTGCACAGGCCCCACAGAAGGAAGGCCCACTGCTTGTTTAGTCATTTGCAAGGGTGGTAGAAACACCTTCTACCCCCGCTTTTGCACTCGCCCACACCACTAACCTCTTCCTGGCAGCTAGGTTCGTCCAGTGCTACAGTTGCACCAATTATTCTGCCAATGCAGCTTCTTGCTGTTCACTGAATGTTTCAGTTAAGATTGCCCTCTTATCTCACCCCCCCCCCCCCCCCCCCCATTCTCTCTGCTGTGTCTGTCAGTCTGCCTGTTAGTCAGTATGATTTTTATGTGGATTGTGTGTTTCAACACTGAATATGTGGTAAGAGCAAGCAAGGACAGCTATGTGTTTTTAAAGAGTAATAAGTGTGTATTTGATACATTTCTCTGTTCCCAGCTGTCACAGTACACATATTTCTCACACAGTAATGTGCAAGTATATGTGTTTGGTGCATGTGTGTGTACCTGTGTATTAGGTGTGTGTAGTGTGTGTACCTGTGTATTAGGTGTGTGTAGTGTGTGTACGTATTTGACAGGACAGATTTTCATGCGCATCCACACGCCTGCCTTATTCACACCCCCAGCTGGAGTGTGGTTTCCAGGCCATCCGTCCGACAGGCAGGCCAATCTTTGGCAGCAGCGCTGAACAGCAGAACTTAATCTCTAAATGTCAAGGGCATTGGTCCTCAAACAACCATTCAATGCCATGTTTTATTAAGCCTCTGGGCCACACATGCGCCTTTATGAGGATGATAAAACTGACAACGTCTGTCGTTATTGGCAGAGGGGCCCAAATTGGATATTCAACATTTTCACAAACACATGGCGTCCCACCATAACACAGTGCAAAAGAGACCATTTCCCCCCGCCCCTATAGGCTTCAGAGCAGATAATGTAACAGTTAGTCATTTAGGAATCATTGCAGCCTCTACTATTATAGTTAAAGGCTTGATTTATTTAAGCAGCTACGTATGTTGGGGCGTTGTGGCCAACGTAAACCAGTGAAAAAAGAGCGCTTCGTCCATAATTAACGGTGAGGTTGAGCCTCGTATGGGTGGAAGGGGTGATGTGCATGGAAGAATAAATTATTTGTGAGTTAATCAGTGACACTCACCCTGCTAGATGCATGAGCTCACTGTTGAAGTCGGCCCTGACCATCTACAAAGGAAGTGTTGGGGTGCAGCCACTTCCTTGATGACACTTCATGTATGATCATTAGCACTGCCAACTCAGCAGCAGCGGCAGCAGCCACCAGCAGTTAGGCTTTGAGGAGTCATTAGCCACCGAGCTTTTGACGAATGGGCTGCGCAAGGCAGCGGCGACAGTGCACACGTCGGCGGGGTAGCCGTGGGCTTAATCACACGTGCGTTGCCGAGGCCCACTACATTCCACCCCCCAACCCCCCCACACACACACACCCTCACCCCCCAGTCCCAGCAGTCCTCTCTCTGTATCTCGCGCTCCACATCCATTTGTCTAGCGATCAGTCGTTTCTTCCTCAGTGCCACTGTGCGCCTCTTCTGTCTGTAGCTATGGGTGATTCTAGCCATTTTTCTTCACTTCCTCTTCACGAAAAGAGATGAGAGATGCCTTTATTGTCTCTGAGGCAAGGGAATTCTTCGTCTTTGGGTTTTTGAGAGTCCAGAAATATGGATATATGTGCAATTTGAATCATATTTGTACAATCACAATGAAACTTACACATTGTTACACATAAATGTGAATACATAGAGAGATTACTGTCCTTCTCCCTCCCTTATTCACTCTTTGTTCTCTCTCTCTCTCTCTCTCTCTCTCTCTATCTATCTATCTATCTATCTATCTATCTATCTATCTATCTATCTATCTATCTATCTATCTATCTATCTATCTATCTATCTATCTATCTATCTATCTATCTATCTATCTATCTATGTGTGTGGGATATTCTAGCCATTTCCCTGCTTCTTCCTCACATCTCCGTTTTCTACCTCCACCCAACAGAAATCTGCCTGCTGACAAAGGGCAGACGCACGGCCAGCGTGCGAGCAGACACCTACTGCCGCCTCTTCTCGCTGTCCGTCGACCACTTCAACGAGGTGCTGGAGGAGTACCCCATGATGCGCCGCGCCTTCGAGACTGTAGCCATCGACCGCCTGGACCGCATCGGTAAGGCGTCCCCCCCTCCGTCTCCTCGCCCCGTCTGTGTCTTCACTCTCTATTTTGCTAGCCCCTCACACTAATGACTCACTATTGCCTTGCCTGTGCCATATACTCATATGTGCCGTGTGTTTGTGTCCTCCCTCAACGCACTTTGTCTGCCATCGTGTGCCTGCATGCATTGTGTGTACACTCTCAGTCTCTACCTCTCTATTCTCCTCTCTCCTCATACCGGAGTTACCATATAACCCCAGTAATCTGATGATCAAAATGATTAAAGATAATGATGCATTAGGGGTGGGCGGTATAGCCTAAAATTTATATCACGGTATAAGTTGAACCATAGACGGTAGACGGTATATATCACGGTATACTTTGGTATGTAACAGTATTAACTGTTAACAGCTTCTTAATGCTGAATGTCAATATTTCTGAACGTCACCAAACACGATATAAAACATTGTAACATTTTCGTGTGGGAACTTGGCTCAGCCAGGTTAGGCAAACCGGGACTGAGCTAAATATACAACACGTTCAGAGCAGAATAACGTCGTATTCCACAGGATCCGCACACAAAACAACTAGATGAACACGTGAGAATGATAGCACAGGAAATTATGATGTTAGGAGAGTGCAGTCAATCCGTGCGCTTTGCCAAATGGACAGAGCTGGGTCGTCAGTGACTTGCTGTCGGCGCAGATGGGTCAGTCAAGTGCAGATGTAGCTGTATGAAACAGCACGACAGGCTCCTCATTAAGCATTACCTAAAGCAGTGGCGGTTCTACATTGAATTACTCCCCGGGCGAGACCCCCTCCTAAACGTGTAACCGTTTGTTGCAAAGCCAACTCTTATGGTGAAATTAGATCTTGTGTTTGTTGAGCTAAGACCGAATTATTGTTGAGTATAGCAATCGTAGCATCATAGCTAGAAGGCTAACAAACGTAAGAGTTATACCATGATTAACATTAGCCCTTCATTCATGGCATGGATAACGTGACCATGCAGAGAGAACAGTTGCATACCTTCATCTTTTGCTCGTTTCTACACTTCTAATGGCTTTGACCTTTTTCTCTTCTTCTGTTTGTAACTCGACAGTCAACATACTGTTTTTCCCATCCCCGAACACTCTGGCTGTGTTCCAAACGGTTAAATTCGCTGCCTAAGTAGTTGCCTAACGCGGCAGCGAGTCATCGAGTGCTGTTCCAAACGGTTAAAGTTCATATTTCCTGTCACAGCAGTTGCCTTCAAATTGTCCGCGCGAGAGGCAGTTTTGAAGGCAGCTTCGATGATTCCTTCAAGCTCCCTATTACCCAGAATTCTGTGCACTAACTTTCAAACAACTGTGAAAAGTAAATAAAGATGGCGGCCGACATGAATTACGGTTGCTGTCGGTATCAACATCTTATTTGTTTGGCACTGTATCGCTTGTATTTTTACAATTTAGATGAGAAATCAACAATGTACTATCTAAATATCCAACCACTTTTACTATTAACAGCGTATTGTAGGATTTATGTACTGTCAGTCAGTCGACTGACTAACGTTGGCCAACTAGCTTACGTCAGCTAGCTTCACGTTCTTGCTACGTGCTAACGTCATACCCCAACTTTTGCTCTCTTAAAATCCCGTTCGAAACCAGTATTTATAGAAGTTGCCTTCACCCCGTAGTCATATCTAATTAGGCACCTCTCTATTAAGGGAGGGAGTCATCGAGGCAGCTGCCTTCCGTTTGGAACACAGCCTCTGTCACTGCCGACCAGGAGTTAAGACTAATTTACCTTGGTGACCGCCTACTCGTTTTGTATTGCCGTTTTATTAGCCTTTCAAACAATTAAAAAATGTGCAGGAATTATAAACTTGTAAATATAATGTTAGGATAGGGTGACCAGACGTCCCGGTTTGACCGCGACAGTCCCGATTTTTAGTCGCGTGTCCCGAGTCACGACAAAAGCCAGTCGGGACGCAAAAATGTCCCGGTTTTCACCCAACACCACATCAAGCTGCCCAAATTACAGTGATAGCATATACAAAACTGTTAAATTAAAGCCTAATGAAGTTTCCAGTAATTCAGAGTAAATGTGTGTGTTTGTGTGTGTGTGAGTGACAATGGTAGGTGCGCTCTGCGAAATCTTCACAGTCAATGTTACAATGTATCTTGCAGTATACAGCGGCCGTGTTTTAACGGTTTTCTTCGATAGCAGACTAGACTAGGCTACTACACGACAATGCCTAAGAGAATGTGCACGCGCATGACGTCACACATAGTGTCCCGGTTTTAGACTCTGGAAATCTGGTCACCCTATGTTAGGAATAAAATGTGCGTTATTGGGAAGGAAGCTTATGTGTGACTGACTTCGCTCACTAATTGCAGAGTATTGCCCACTTGTGCATTGCATTTGAGAGACTCAGATATGCTGTCCCCCGCGCCCCTCCCCTTTGCCCTTCTCTCACAGCTTCTGTGCACTGGAACTTTGTTTACAAGGTTTTCCAACGTAGCTGACTTGCTGTAGCAAACCGACCGTAAGTAATGTTACAACTGCGGAAGATGAGCAATTTTGAAAATAGGCGTGTCAGAATAACGTGAATTCTGCAGATTATGTTTTCCTGTTCAGTATCCGACACCTTGTAGCCAAGCCATGACCAGATTACAGAAGTTGAGTCGGTCTTTTTTACGAGCTCCTTCTATTCCATGTGTTCACTGCTCGCAGCTATTTTTCCTTCTTCCTTGTTGTGGTGACGCAATTATCTATCGTGGTAGGAAGGTATAACCCAAAATCTCTACCGTTGGCCAAATTTATACCGCATACCGTTTACACCTTTTATACCGCCCACCCCTATGATGCATCAATCCCAAATTTTTGACACCGTGTTAAAAAAAAGAGATATAGGAAAAAAACAGAAAAAAAGAAGAACAAAGTGCATGTGGCTGTCTGGGAGGGGTTCAGGTCGACCGGAGGTTATGGGTTTACTTTCTTGTGGGAGTCGACCCCCGCCTGGACTGAAGGCGAGTGGACGGAAGCTTGTTTCATCTGCATGTGCCTCCGCTCCATTCCCCTGCAAACCTGGGTATGAGCAGCCCCCACCACCCCAACCCCAGCCCCAACACGGGGCCCCCCTCCCCGCTGTAGCTCTGTCTGTCAGTCATGCTGCTGCCAGGGGGCCCTAAGGATCAACCTGGCTCCTCTAGACAACACAATGCCAGTCCTTCACAAAGTCTCCCTATGCGCTTTTAAGTAGAAGCTTATAGTCTACTCTTAGCTTGGTTTTCCTTTACTTCTGTTTGGCCACCCAGAGATGTTAAGCAGTCATCATTTTCTTTTCAGTATAATGCTAAACAAATACATCTAGCCAAATTCCTCACTTGTTTGTTTTTCTGTTGAGGAGATGAAACAAGTCTGATAAGGATTTTACCTCATTTTCATCTGTTGAATCTTTTAGTACTCAAAATCATGTGATAGTGTTAGAGTAGTAGAGGTAAAAAGAGGAGAAAAGTATATTGGTGGGATTTTTAAGTCATAAGCCTAGTGATCATTGTAGATAAAACATGTCTTCCATATTGTGTGTATGTAATCACTGTTCTAGTATGGCTGTGATTTGTTTCCAAATAAAGTACTGACAATAGTAGCCTCAATAAGAAAGCAAATTCTCTGTATTTCAATACATTAATAATAAATATACTACGCCACACCAGAGTACAGAGAGTATTAGGGTAACGTGAATCCTGACAGGTCAAGTATCCAAACATTTGTTGTGGGTGTTGTCACCAACAATTTCCACAGATTGCTTAGACAGAACAGCACCAGTACTTTATTTGGAAGTAAAGATGTTTGGAAGACCGGCCACTGTGACGTCTTTTACTGTGAAGCCCACCCATGCTGCGCACATGTTTTTGGTTACTTCATGTTCATACTGTCAAGATCTCTTGTCATGTTCTTTGTGATAAACCCACCAAAGATGGAACTCCTCAGTTTTATGCCTGTTTGTGTCATTGCTAAAAATATTGATTTTGATAGATATAGAGAGTCAGTTAAGCTATAATATATTGTAGATGATAGTACCTTTAGTCCTAGCACTAGTTTAGTTTAGTCTTCATTAATTTTCCAATTGTATTTTTTGAGAGAATTAACTTGTGAGCATTCAAAACATTCTGAACATATGAGGAACATTGGCAGTGATCAATGTTCTGTGGCATTACATCTAAATCTACATATCTTAATGAATAAGGGTTCACAGATTCATATATTTCAATATATGTTAATATTTATGAACTAACCATGATTATAGGGAGAAAGAGACAGACTTGCACATAAAATGTTGCTATTATGACTATAGGATATAATGAATAGCATAACAAGGCCAATAACAGAGAGAAAGGAATTAATTTACAATGGTTTTAGATTTTTATTTATTTATTTATTTTGTAAGTAGCATTCACATTGTTTGCACAGTAACTTGTAGTCCTTTTATATAAGAATGTTTGTCCACCTAGTAATGGGCACTGTCGTAAAATAATTGTGACAGACTAGTGACCAAATGAATTAATACTACCTCTGTCTCTGGAGAAATTGGCCCGACTCAAACAATGGGAGATATGGTTATACAATAGGGTCAATAATATACGAAATCTCAAGAGGACTGGCTCCCACTCGCACTTTATTAATCTTGTGGTTTCAGGGGATGAAGGCCTTCTAAAAGGCAGCACCCTTTGACCTCCATCTTTCTTTATTTAACCTCTCTACCAGTACGGGGCAGCGTCACAGATTTACTTGTGACGTTTATTTTGATTTGTGAATGACCATGACTTTTCCCAAATACCTCTTCTGGCAACAGAAGGGGCTTTGGAAAAATTGGAAAATCATAAGGGGGTTTTGTCTCATACAAAGGGAAAAAAAAAAAAATGTCATGAACGGTGCTTGATGTAACGTGACTGTTTTTATATATGGACTTGCATTCGGTCACGTGCTTGCGTGGTTCTTCAAAGGAAAGAGAGAGAGAGACACACAAAAAAAGGAATGACATTGACAAAAGTGACATGTTTGACAATTGATGTATCTATCTTTATCTAAAAATTATTTGACCAGGAGTTCCTCTTGAGATGAGCTCATCTCGTTTTCAAGAGTGCCCTGGCCGACGAGTAGGCAACAGGTAAACGCCTCATCCCAATCCGAACTTTCCCACACTAGCAGAATGCATCACAGGCTGACACAGTTGGGTTACCTCCTGCCCAACAACTCTTCCCTCAAGGACAAGCACCCATGTAGATGGGATTTTTTTTACCAGACTCTTACCATTTTATTACATTAAATATATCAAGAAAATGAAGTTGCATGATAATAACAAAGCAATGATGCCACACAAACTGTAAACTGTTATTTCCACACTTAATTAATTTGGGTTGTCTAAAATGTGAATAATTGTAGGTGCATGCCCATTATAACAGTTACATAAATGTCTCATGTTAGTATGTTGTACAGTGTATATTACCAGTAAGCACCATTTCCATGTACAACTGAGTGAAGGTGGACTGTTGTGTTTAGTCAGTCACATTTCCATGTTTGTCTGTGTGCAGGCATTAGGACAGGCTTTTCATTAAAGTGTTGAAGGCTTCTTCAATTCCAGCGACTGAGTTAAAAAGCTTTTTTTAAACACAAAGAAAATAAGGAAGCACTAAGCTGGGTTTATGTTCTTTACGGACTATTTTTAAGCTCTAGAGGGGAATGCGGCGTTCACCTCATGGCTATAAGTGCGTAGGCTCAATGCCATACATGTAATGTCTATTCTGCCCAGTCAGTTATGAGAACATGGGAGATCACCTCATCAGACAGGATGAGACTGAAAGAAACTAAAAGAGAGAGACATCAGAGAATGGAGAAAAAAATAGGTTCAGTAATTTTTTTATCCACAAAATCAATGTAAAAAGTCACCACAGAGCTGTACAGTTTCTGCCATGTCTCTTTTGATTGGCACAGCAGGCGAGGTAACGTAAACTGGCCTGAGAAGATCGTGATGTCAGGGCTTATCAGACAAGGAGGTAATGGCGATGGGCAAGCGCATTGCGAGCTGTGATCAGGGCGTTTATCATCATATGAAGGACTCTTCAGAGAGCTTCACTGTACGAGTGATGCCTCTCAGTCACAAAGGATATTCTGTCTTTGTATTCCATTAACAAGAAAAAATGAGAAAGCACTTGTGATGTGTTAGGAAGCAGCGAGACAGCCATTGAGGATAAGAGTGCTTCAGGATGATCAGCAGTCCTACGCCATCGTACGCTAACAACAGGCAGGGTTTGTGTATGCATGCAGTAGTGTTGCGTAACCTGGCTTGAGAAGTTACAATCACATAGGCTACTCACTATCTGTTTCAGCCATTCATTTAATCAGTTAACTAGTGAGGTCACCTGTTTTAAGTGCACATGTAGCACTAGTAGAACCAGAAGATCTGAGAAATGAATTGGTTTTGTGAATGGTTGGAACACATATTTGATATGGGATTGTAATTTCTAAAGCCAGCTCACCCAACACCGGTGATCTAGAAGATTAATCCATGCTGCACCTCTGAAACAAGCACATGCCACATAGAATTCAACAGATTTCGTTTCACTGAGGTTTTTCCTCATATATGTTTGGACTTAATAATGTAATACTTAGACAGCAAAATGTATTTAGTTTAACCAGAAGACAGTGAAAAAAACATTGTTAAGAGGAAGAACCAAAGCTATGTTCAGAATGTTGCTCTTCTTTCCTTTATTAGAGAAAAGTGCTTTCATGCTGATCAGCATTGGAGCTCAAATTATATCTTTGTCCTCACTTACAGTTTTCAGTCATATTGGTGTTATATTTGTATACACTCATTATAAGGTTCAAATGTTTTTTGATGTTGCGTGGCTCTGTTTGACCTTGTAGGAGTATGAAATTAACACCTCATTTTATCTCTAACAAAGCCATTTTCATCCTAATAGGAATTCATCAGCATGATTTCATTGGACAGTGATATGTGACATTGATTTCTCCGGCCACTGCGTCAGGAAGTTTTAAATGACCATTGGACGGTTGCTTAATATACAGGAAGTAAAAGTAGATGGTTTTACTTCCAAGGTCTCTCCCATCCTGTCCCTCCGATGATGAGTCGAAATAACATGTTTGCTGTATGTTGTACTCCCATTGACAGAATTTAAAGATATACCTTATACAGCATCATTCTGCCTTCCCAATCTCATGTAAGTCTGTAGATGTACTGGACTGTGTTTTCCCCCCAGTGGTGGTAGTAAGTAGCCCTAGTAACATGTGGTTTGATTTAGAAAGGGTACATATATACCATGTAGTACTCGTTTTGTTTTTCTTTTCGGCATTCCAAGCAAAAGAGACTTACAGCCCTGGCCTTTTTCGAATGAACACGCAATAGATCAGCTTGATAAAAAGGGGCTCCCAGTTTAGGGAAACAATTTGTCACAATTCACATGCCTGCCAAAAGGGTTCTGGCAGTGACAAAGTGCAGCATGCCTGCAGCGATTATTGCCGTTTGATTATCCATACGAAGAGGCTATAGCGGGAGTGTGCTGGAAAATGCAGAGTCATGCCTGGCCTCAACAGGAACTCTGCCGTGAAGACCGTTTTTCCTGTTTGTTGTGTAATTTCACACTAAATCTCACCCCTGTGAGTAACCAACGTCTCCGTTCTCTACCACAACTCTTCGCTCTTCTTATCTTTGGGCTCCTCCAGTGTGCAGTTATTCAGAAAGACAAAAAATATGTTGGTCGTTCTGTCAAACATATGCTGTCAAGATGAAATAGTAAGGAGAGGTTAAAGCCCAAAATGAGGACTACTCGGCAAGTGGTTCTGAGGTTCCCTGCTTGTCAGCTACTAAATGCCCTTATGCTACTTATGCTTTACTTGCGCTTCTGCAATATTATCATCATACATGTCCTGTATTATGCTTCCTCTAAAATCTTACCTTTGATCTACACCAGATGTGGCTAAGGCAGTCAGATCCAGCATGCTCACAGGACTACCAGTCTAAATCAGTCCCTCCTGTGATTACTGAGTACACTGAAAAACCGTTTCGTAAGAATGCACATGACTTCTACTTCTATAGTCTAAAAGGTGGAGATCACACCTTCAAAAAGTAAAAACCACTGCCACATATTCTTTCTGCCTGTGCACTTAGCAAAGGTGCTTTTACTAATTAGCATGGGGGGAAACAATTCATCTAATCTTAATTCCTCATTTTAGTTATTTTAATGCATTTAGTCATTCGCCATTTTTCAGCAGAAAGTTCAGAGTGCTTTTTAATCTTTAGATTCTTCTTTCAAGTTTTTAACAATCAAGGACATACAGCACTTGATGTATAAAAAAATATATAAAAACTTACAAATGCATAATGTCCTCCATCCAAAAGGTGCCCAATCACAAACAACCTACCAAGGTAAAAGCAGCTCCACTGGCCCTGAGGCTTTAGTGGAGAGATTGATGAGCTGGTGTCAAAACCTTCAGCAACGCACAGCATACTCTGTCCCTGGCCCTCTCAACAGAAATGTTTTCAGCCCAATCGTCAACAAAAGGTCAGCCATCCACAAGGCAATTTCCAGATCAATCACTGTTTTCCCCCACCAGTGAAGATAAATGTGACAGTTTTAATGTAAAGGCTGTCCCAGAAATTATGCTTAATTATACACATCAGTGTCATGAACTGTTGGTCTTTCGCCCAGAGAGCTTTTCAGATATTTGTAGACAAATGCTCATCTGTGGATGGATCCTGCCTTTAGTTACTACCACTACTAGGAGGCAAGATCAGCTAATCTCAGAGTGATGCTAGGCCAGTGCTGAGATGGCATGCCGTGCCAGTACAGTCATATGTTTGTAAGAACTTTAAGTGACACCTTTCAACTTTATATTAATCATTATCATTCAGGAAGTAAGACAAAGAACCACTGGGTAGAAGCAAATGCAAAGCAAAAACACTGCTTGCTAGTGTGATGAAGGTCTGACATGTTAGTTCATCATTGAAGTGGTTTGTCAAGCTAGCAAGCAATGCTGCGCTTTCCGTTTCACCCCAATTCTATCCAGTGAAATAGCGACACCTGCAATAAACTCTACCGAGCTTCTCAGAAGAAGAACTTAAGGGCCAAGATTAACTCTTAAATATTATGCAGGTGCTATTTCCTGATTTTTCAACTTAAACAGTTGGTTATTTGGTCAGGCTAACCGCTCTTGTTCGTACAAAACTGCTTATCTAAATCTGTAAATTGAATGCCTTTTGAATCAACAATTGTCCTGTAGGCAGCAAGTAACTGTTTTTCTATTATAAGTTTATCTCATATTCCTGAACTTGTACCTCTCGTGGACTTTGATAATGTCCATAGATTTGTTCTTTATGTTAGTATTTATGTAGTCCTTGTAGTAGCGTCATCATGTCTAGTTTGTGTGGAGTTCATTCTGTGTGCTGTGGTCTTTGTGATGTGTAGAAGACAAGGAAATTAGATGAAAATGGTGAACTTGGTGCTGAACTGATCATTTTCATGAAGACATTTTAAGACCGTTGAAAGTCGCGCTGGGTATGTATTGAAATAGTTTTCCCCATAGATTTACTAAGCACGTCTTGTGTTGTCTGTTCTGTCTGTCAGTGTTGACTCTATATTTCTCATAGTCATATCCATCCCTCTCTCATCATGGAATCCACTACAACAACAAAAAAAAAAAAATTCCTTACCCTTTCTGGTGTCTTGTCTGTCCAACCAATCGGTGCCGTAGGCCAGATGTCATACCTGTGTTTGTTGCTCCCTCACAGGGAAGAAGAACTCACTCCTGCTCCAGAAGTTCCAGAAGGATCTGAACGCCGGCGTGTTCAACACCCAGGAGAACGAGTTATTGAAGCAGATTATTCGTCAGGACCGGGAGATGGTGATGATGGTGGACCGCAAGCAGTCGGTCACGGGAGTGAACTCAACACCGATGTCTGGAAACTCCATCATTAACTCTCCGGCTCAGCCCTTTTCCGCCACACTCCAGCAGTCTGCTCCCATGTCCTACAGCACCTCGGCTACCATCGCCCCCACCGCGCGCCTCATGGCGGCCTCCATACAAGGCATCTTTCCCGCGCCCAGCGTTTCCATCGGCAACCTGAACTCCGCTACGCCCAACCCGCAGCTGCCACTGCAGCAGCAGGGGGCACTCATGTCGCCGTGTTCCTTCACGGCGGCCATTTGCAGCCCTCCCGTGCAGACGCCGCTGGCCAGCCGAACCTTCCAGTACAGCTCGCCCACCGCCTCCCAGCTGTCCCTCACCCAGCAGCCCCTCCCACTCCAGCAGCAGCAGCAGCAGCTTCCTGCCCAGCCATCACCCTCCACCTCATCACAACAGCAGTCCACACCACCACCACAGTCCCAGTCCCAGTCCCAGCAGCAGCAGCAGCCATCGCAAGCGCAGGTGCCCTCCCCCCAGCGCAGCGACGTCCACAAGAGCACTCAGGCCCTGCAGTCGGGCAGCCTGAGCCGAGACGTGCGGCACCTGTCGGCCTCGCAGCCCTCGCTGCCGCACGAGACCTCCGCGTTGGTGACGCGGCCCGTGCCTCCCGCTTCAGGCGAGTCCCTGGCGGCGCTGCCCCCTCAGGCTCACGGCTCGGCCGCAGGGTCTCAGGCTCCGGGCTCCTCGGCCCTGCAGGGGGGCATACGTGGCACCGTCCCCCAGCGGGTCAGCCTGTTCCGCCAGATGTCGTCCGGAGCACTGCCGCCAGTGCGCACAGCGTCCTCCGCTGCCCAGCACAGGGATTCCATAGGCTCCAGGAGAGAGTCGGCAGTCTTAAGCAGCAGCAGCACAGAGACAGAGCAAGACAAGATGAGGTTTACGTCAAATTTATGATCCAACTTTCATTTCCTCTTTTTTTCCTCTTCTTTTTTTAAAAAAATATGTTTTGATTCATTTTTATGAAAATATATGAAAAAGAATATTAGACTTGAGATTTTTTGTGTTTCTTTTTTTTTTCCTCCAAACTTTTAAAAAAGGAAAAACCTCATAGACTCCCTGTGTACAGACTTCCCTTGTATTATATTTTAGACACGTCTCCCCTTCAACTTAAGAATGTATATTAAGCAAATATATATATCTATATATATGTGTACATCCAACTAGAATATTTGGCATTGACTATTTAAAAAAAAACTAGTATAAACATGAGTCTTCCTTTCTGAAGTATATGAACACATACATAAGAAGAGTTCCTTTTATTTTATTTTTATTTATTTTTTTGTCTTTTTGTTTTTGTAACTGGAATGCAAAACGAATCCTGGCAAAGACTTTTTATCATTTTTTAATCTGAAAGAAGATGACAAAACAAGTCCTCACTTTCTGCGGCTTTGGCATCACTGTGGAAACAACAGCAAATTTAAACAACAACAACAACAAACACAAGAAAACCTGGAAATCATCAAAAAAGCACACATTTTAGGTCAGTTTTATGGTACATTGTAAACTAATCTCCTTCTCTGTTTAAAGCATACTGTCATTTACCAGCAAGAATCTCCAGGCCTCACTCTATATATACTCAAAGGACAGAAAACCTGGGACTTGAAAAGACTACCTAGATAAGGTGTGTTGCTATACCATAAATATGAGCAAATCACTGTAGATTCCATACATATATTTGTGTAGATCACCGTTTGTATTGCCTAGATGTTTCGAAATTGAATTGTAAAATAACGCTGTTAAAGTACACTGGATGCTAGGATGCATGGGTGTTAGGATAGCTTAGTGCGAACAAGGGGAACTACAGTGATGTTCTGCAGTGTTTTTGGAGAGACCAAACATAGTTTGGTCAAGACTGTTTCAGTCCTACAGCGTCTGCTGTTCTAGTGTGAAGGGGAAATGTTTTTAAAGTGTATCACCATCAGGATTTGATGTTTCCAAACTTACCCAGTTAGCTTCCATCATCAGTATGTTTCAAGTCACAGGATTTCTGTCTTTATTCGAATAGAGAGAAATTGGCGTTCAACATCTGTACAAATTGTCAGGAATTGACAGTATGCCACAGATGCTGCAGAGAGGGACTCGGTACATGAAAAGTACTTGAATATCACTTGAAAGTACAGTGCACCTGTCACCAAACAAAAACACAGATTTGGGGACTTCTGGGCAATAATGCAGTATGAGAAGCTGAGTGACTCGCAGGTGCTTGTGATGACATTTGCAATATATTTCTGTGGCGTGAGCCGAGAGAGTGCGTTTCAGACCATGCAGTGTTATGGGTCCAAAGGGAATCGGATGAATTTTTTGCTGCTTTTTTCTGCGTCGAAATGAAGACGTGTGCAAGAAGGATGAAGAGTGGATGATGCTGTTTTATTTTTCTGTTTCATTCGTTTCTTTGTTTGTATTTTTATTCCTGATTTCTGGCAGTGATGGACATTATGTAATGTTGCTTAATGACTATGTGTACATTTATAATATTTATAAACTAAAGATTATCACCATTATGCAATAGAACTGTGATATAAAGATTAACTATATCTGTGTTGTAAATAGTTTTGTAGATCTAGAATTTACAAAATAATGTGTGGTGCATTCTCAATCATGACAATGTCTTACTTCTATCAGGAACCCGGATATCATCTATATATGCATATTATCTGAAAAGGTTGTAAGATGTAAAAACACACACACACACAAAAAAAATAATATTCGGAGATGTGCAAACCTTAATGCAATGTAGAATGCCACTTGACAGTGAGAAGACGCCACTTCTCACGATGAAACTTTAACAGCTTCCTGTCAGCAAACCCAAAGGCAATTCTAGCCCTCTTAAAATGCTTCACATTGCATGGGCATTTGGACTCAGTTTGGCTACCTAGAAACACTCTTCTTCTCAATCTGATGAGTCACCTTTGCCTGTCTGTACAGATTGGCATGTGATGACTTCTTTTTGAAGACAGATTCTCTGAGACAGATTTTAGATTTGGGAGACCTTTTCTGGAACTCAAACGTTAATTGTTCAAACTGTCTCCATTTCTAACATTTTCAACATATCCTGGTAGTAAATATACATATCTCACAGTCATGGAAAAAACACAATACCATCATTCCTTGCCTACATAGCTTTTTTAAGTTGACACCACATGTTATGTTGTTTTGTTGTAATTTCAGTTTATTTAGCTTATTTTACCTTTGCCCAGTATTTCAGTATGCGTTATTCTCATGAAAAAAACTATTTCAAGAAATGCTTCCTTCAACATAGAATTACAGTGATGACTGACACAGTGCAATACAGTAATACCCGATATATATGAGCTACTCATAAGCATACAACAGCTTGAACTTGAAGTTATTGTATGTGTGCGTCTGGTTGTGTGTGTGTGTGTGTGTGTGGGTGTGTTGATCTTACATGTTGTCTTTTTTTCATCCATTTGTTTTCATTGGGGACACATAGTGTAATGTTTAGGCTTATTAGCTAACACACTAAAATGCCTGTCCCATGAAAGAGTGTCATGAATTTCTTGTTATGTTTTGTATTCCTTGCACATTTTTTTCTCATGTCTTTGCCTTTTAAATGTCTTTTTTTCTACTCTCCTTTCCCAATGGTTGCTTTCTTTCCTGTGACTCTGCTTTATTGTGTGTGTGTTTTATGTGTGTGTGTGGACAGGATCCTCTCTCTTTGTCCCGCAGGATCAGACATACATAATATGTTTCTATATATAACTGGATTTGCTAGGATGGTTTCTACACTATATTTCCATTTCCTTTGCTGCATCATATGAAGTGTAACATATTTCAGTAGCGCAGGCGCAGTTGTCAGATGTAACATCTTGGGTATTACTGTATTGTAACATTTTTCAGGAGTTAAAAAGCTGCATCATAATGAGCCTTCAATTTTAGATTCAACGTAGTCAGTTGCAAGAAAGAGTGCATTTTTGTATGTTTGGTTATGTTATGAAAACGATGAGGAGATATTGAAAAAGGCAAAAAATAATAATAATAATAATTTGCGATGGAGGTTAACTCAGGAGCTGAAAGGCACAGCTGGTTTGCATTAAGGTTTCTGTCTCTTGCCCATGTGTTTGTGTGTGTGTGTAAGTGTGTGTATGAGTGTGTCTATGTGGCAGTGTGTATGTGTGTGTTTGTGCTCATGTATGTTACTTCATCCGGTCTGGGTCTTGAGATTCTGAGCTAACTCACTGAGACGGAGTATACGGTCCAAGCCCTCTATAGAGAGACTGCTGTAGGTGAGCAGAGTGCTGACCTGGTTAAATATGTTAGTCGAGTTGGGAAAAGAAAGTTAGCCCCTGCAAATTCCTAGCCATGGCACCAAATTACTGACACATACTTTAAGCCTGTCAAGGTCGGTTAGTTCATCATGTGAAAACAGTGTGGTTTTCAGAATGGCTACATTGCAGTATAGCCTATAGCGAGTAAATGCTTATTTGGAGGAAACTAAATTGAGACCTGTACTTCAGATCTTTTTTGTCTCTGTGTCTTCGTGTAGAGCTTATCACAGCAGGACCAGACCAGCTCAGAGTTTCAAGGGCTGCAGAAAAAAAAATCAGTCGAACAAACTACAGTACCCACTTGTGTCAATATTGTATCAATACAGACATTCACCCACTTCATAAAAGCATGCATTGTCACAAATACCTAAAAAAAGGAACTATTTAAAATGTTGACGTTAAATGTATTGTGAGATCATGATTTTTGTTCTCTGTCTACCTAGGCATTATTTATGTGTATCAGAAGCATTGAATTTTCACACAAGGACATTCTTAAGTATTTGTGCCTAAACTATAGCCATGTCTCATCCTTCCTTTTTTTGTTGTTATCTGTGAGCTGTGTGCCTGCACACACACATATAAAGACTATATATGTTAAATGTTTGGAAAGGATGTGTTGGCATGACAGAAGAGCTGGCCAAAGTGTGTCAGACAAGGCGGATACTGTAATCACAATCTTAGAAACAAACACTTGAGGAATCGTTGATTGACAGACCACCAATCTGTTTGTCCCAGATTAGTAAGTAGGAGAGTTGTGACGGGATGACGTGAAGGAAGGAACCTTCGAAGTCCTTTTTACGCTGTCTAAAAAGTCTGTGTGTGCAGTGCAGACTTGTGTCCTTTCCGGAGCACCACCATACCTTTTGTTGTAGCCACTGATGTTTGGGTGGATATTGTTATGTGGAATGAAAAAAAAAACTGGCCAAAGCAAAACATTCTAAGTAACTTTATTCATTTTGAATTGCACTTTCTGACTTAAAAAAAGAGGCAGAGGTTGGATAAATGACTCTGTGTTTATTAGTTTAAGTTGATTAGCTAATTAAGGAGAAGAAGTATCTAGTTTTTTTTTCTGACCCTCCACCTTTTTGTGGCTGTTTGAAGGGAGGGGCCATATTTGAATTACAACCACGAGCGTTTATCCTTGCTATGCCATAGTGTTTAGGGACTAGTATACAGTTTGAGTTGGATAGCAGTACTGTTGGTATCTGCTGTTTTTGATACTAGCCTTCACAGGGAATTGCTTCCCACTCATGTGCTTTGAAAACCACAATTATGACCACTACTAGCTAGCACTTGGGACAGGGCATTATAGTGCAAGAAACTTAGCTAAATACAAACAGTTAAAGCAGTCAAACAAACATGGGAGCATTCAAGAAACCAGCACATACATTTATATGTTTGATTTTTTTCATTTTACTTTTCCTGTTTGTTTTTTCAATGATGCAAAGAGAACAAAGACCATTGAGTAGAAAAGGGAAACTGAAACTTGGGTTTACAACCTCTACATTTGCAGGTTAATTAACGTTTATTTCAAATGTTTACGGATGCTTCGTTTGTGTAACAGAGAGAAAGCGTGCGTGAGAGAGACATGCTATTACAAGCCACAAGCTCTTCTTAAACTCTACTGACATTATCATTGTGCTCCTTTTATGTAAACCAAGGCTTGGATACATGAACAATTAGTTGGTTATTTGATTCAGAATAAGGAAAGATAAAAAAATGTATACTTTCTTACAATCTATATGCAGACAAACGGTGTTTGTCAGAAATTATTTTGATTTTATTTTATTTTTTTTCTGTTTGTAAATAATAAACCTTTAAAATATAGAGAAAAAATAAAGAAATATTGTCATTTACTGCTGAGCCTATTTGTGTGTTTGTTGTGGTAAAAGAAAGATTGTATTCTGCATGCAACAGCTATTACACTGTATGTATGTGGTAAAACATAATAGCAACATCTGTTTTTTATACATGTTAAAGGTGCTACATGTAGGACTGTGGTCAAAATGGGTACTGCAGTCAAATTCTAAATATTGTGAAGCATTCCCTCCCCAGAGGCAAAAGGGAAACACATAAAACGGAAGCATAAACAGAATTTGTGAGCTGTGAATTAAGTTTTTTTTCTATCAGTGCAATAAGATTTCACTTAATTCAATTTAACATGTTTCCTTAGTCTCTGGTGACATATCAGAAATCATTTTATGTTTACTTGTCATTATTTTCTTATACACAAAGCACCTTTAAGACAACTTTGATAAAAGTGCTTGAGTAAATGATTATAAACTGCTCATGGATACAGATCATGGACTCTCTAGTAGAGAGTCTGGAATAGCTACACATACGATTTGACTGCACTACAGCTCACCATTATGGTTGGTTGTCTTCCAAGCATAGCCCTGAGACAGAACTGAAGAAAAGCTCATATAAAGCAGAACTGTGGCAGCTGTCACTAGCTGATACCTTAAAACAGGGGGAAGAATTCACACATTGCTTAGTGTGAGGGGGCATTTCTCAACATATCTAGCACAAGGAAAAAAGGTTGATTGCTCCCTTCTTTTCCTCTGTACAGTATGCAGAGATGAAGGGATGATGGAAGGTGGGTGAGAGACAGGAGAATGACAGATGATGTACTGCGAGAGAGGAGAAGGAGGAGGAGGAGGAGAAGGGCAGAGGGAGAATGTCAGCGCTTCCCCAGAAGGTTATGAAAAATCGACCCTTGTGGGTGCGAGGGATTTCCATTCATTACCTTCACCTCCAGTTATCCGTCATGAAGAATTCATACATGAAGACAGACGGATCCCTCCATCCCCCTCTCATCCCTCCATCCACTTCCATACCAGAGGAGAGGGGGAGCGAGAGAGTCTCACCCATACCCTGGACCCCTGTTGGAGGTGCATGTTGTTATTCATAACAACCTGCTCATCACTCAGAGGAGATGGACAGAGGCCACTGCGGCCCTTAGAGCTGATGGGGTGATAGGGCTCTGGTGATGAAGCTATGCATTTCTGAGCAGCAGCCCAGGGTATAGATTTGAGGGGTGGTGGAGAGGGCATTACCCTCTGCACTGTCTTACTACCTGCACATCCCCCCCCCCCCCCCCCCTTTTTTTTTTAGAAGTGGACCTCTGCTAGATGTTGTGACCCTAGTCAGGGGTTGTCCACGGTCATTTAACTCTGATAAAAGAGTCAGATGCGCTGACCATGTTGCGTGACAGTGTCCGGTTACAAGGGTGAAAGACGGCCTTGGAGGGCTTTCATGAGTCACTGTGTCATTTCATTATCAATGGAACACTGCTCTCCATTAGGTATTGTTATCACATTAAAATGAGTGTAATTGTATATACACAGCAAATGAATATTTCAGCATGTGTTTTGGTGAGATTGCCTTGTTAAGTAAATGCTTCTGGCATTCACTCTGCCTGCCAATATATGGAAAACAATGAGCACGTTTTCCTGTTTAAAAATTCATAGTTGTCATGCACCCCAATGTGTTTGCTGTTGCCAAATGAATGGTCAAAGGGTGCAGAGTACATCTTGATATGTCAGTTACTGCTGTTGTTTATTTGTCTATTCAAGCATTGTGCACATAATAGCAACATAAGTCACATAATTTTCTAGTGGAATCATTTATGCTGTATGTATGTATGTGCATCAGTAATATGATAACTGTAGTATATTCATAAAAAGTAACCTAAATATATCCATAAAACAACCTCAACACATCCATAAAAACCCTAACCCTAAACCTAACCCTAGATTGAAAGGAAACTATTGCAAGAGAAACCAACAGCTCACTTTATATTATATTGCAGGGAATTACAATAAAAATCTTCAACTGCATTAATCTTTGTTTCCCCTGTAGGTCAGATTTACATTATTAATGTTTATGCTTACAGAATCTCACTAAATCCAATCCATCAAATACTCTGGGATTCCTCTTAATGGAATGTACGCATGCATTGGCAATCTACTGTAGATGCCTTTCAGAACAACAGTAGTGTAGTTGTGGTAAAGTGGCGAGGAGATGTCAGACTCTGGTGATGGGAGTGTTTCTGATGAGGGGACTGTTGAGAGGTCAGAGAAAGGTCAACTGACAGGTTCAGGGTTAAAATCTCATCACATGGCCTGGTGGGACATTTCTTACAGCCGGATGAAAAAGCCATGTGCAAGCTGTGTGACCAGACGACAGACGATACAAAACCAACAAATCCACCAGGATGTTATTGGTGAGTGTAAAATAATATATAAATCCTCTAATGCATACTGATCTCCAGCAGCAATATCTGCCAGATGTTATCTGTCATAACTTCCCAAGGGAGACCACAGTCCGTGTTCATGAGAAATCATAACCAAAAACTTGGGAATATTTCTGAAAATATTTGTTTGGACTAGATGGAGTTTGGACATGTTCACGGCGTTAAAAGCAGTCACTGGTAAATAAAGGCTGTTGACTTACCTGTGACTGAAAGGTTGTGTGTCCAAGTTGACAAGACAGCAGCTCTTTATGTAAAACATCTGACTTTATTTATCGTATTCATTATTCAGACCAGATACAGGCTCTATAAGGATGAAGATTTAGTTTTGTGTTCCCATAATAATAATAATAATAATAATAATAATAATAATAATAATAATAACAATAATAACAATAATAACAATAATGATGCTAATAGTTATTAGTATTATTATTATTATTATTATTATTATTATTATTATCATTATTATTATTATTATTATTATTATTATTATTATTATTATAACTGCCTAATTTGTACAGCTATTTGACACTTTGTTACAGTAAATGTTACAGTCATACTTTTATAGCATGCATCATTTTATCAACAATGCTGCAGTGCACCAGCTGAAAGAAAATATTAAACAGGAATGTTGCTATCCAATTTCATTGGAAATCTCTCATCTCTGCTGTTGTCTGGACAATTGCTTAGTGCACCAGAGGCCGACAGTGTTGAACAGAGTGCTGCGAGATTAGATGTCTAGCTTGATGATGTATCTATCTGTGAAACAAATAGCTATTCATGCTACATGACTGTGGCAACTTCTACACAATGTATACTCCACTTTGAACTCCACTAATGGCTCTCTCTTCCTCTCACCATCTCCATGCCACTGGAGTATTTGATCAGTTGTATATTTTCATCTGTCATGATAAGTGATAAGTCATGTCATGTCATGTACAGTATTTGTTGTGTATTTTCTTGCTTTTTGATTTTGAAGCACATCAATTCTGTGCTTACCGTGTAAAATGTACAGTAAACAATCCATTATTTTGACTTAACTCGAAGGTGGAGATCCTGACTTCAGAACATGAAAACCCTACCACACAACAGTCCTTCTGCCTGTGCACACAACACAAATGATTTTAATAATTGGCTGATCTACCTGCCTGATTATTTCTGAATTTGTGAAGCTGGGATCTTTACTGCTTGAAAGTTAAAAAAAACAACACAATATTTTAAAATATTTTTTTTAGCTGAATATATTACCCATGCCAATGTTTTGTCATGTCTCAATGCACCCTTTTTATATTATTTCAAACACTGTGACTCTGAATAATAATAAAAAAACAAGACAAAATCCCCAGCTCTGCACTGTCACAATTATTGGTAATCTGATGAGCTCGTCGGAGAGAATGAATTCTCAAGGTTGTCCCTGACTAATAAATACATTGTGTATGAACCGTTGTCCTTGGGTTGCTGTGTTTGATTTAATTGCTGTGTTTCAGAATGAATGTGATACAAGTGATACATTGGTGACTTTACCAATTGCTTGGATTGAACACAGCCACACAGACTGAACTCTGCTGATTCAGAGTCTGATTAAAGGGCATTCCATTAGGCCTCCACTGGGATAGACCTTGAATCAATTGCTTCTGTTTTCCAGGGTGTACTGTAGGCCATTAGGATGCTTTATATACATTTGACTTGACATTGAACAGGGTTAATGTTTGTCAGTAGACCTGGCTTAACACAGGATTTGAGTGCTATTTGTTTGTCATTGATTACTTTTGGTCAGTAATGTAACGGCCTTAACTGTTTATTGCCAACCTCTTTTACTGTCCCTTAACAAAGGCAAAGGATGGAAAACAGAAAACATTTTGATGAGGGTGTATGGCTGGCTTCAGTTGTAACTATATGAATCATAATAATAAAAATAAGTAAATGTTTTTGTGTAAATACAGTATAACATAAAATGTAAGGTGTAAATGTGTAAATATGTAAATGATGTTATTCAGGTGCTCCCTGACAAAACAGCCCTAACATGTCAAGCTAAGACCTCTATAGGTGCCCTGTGGAATACAACACAACAATAATTAAAATGAATATGAAGGATAAGAATATAAGTCCGGTTTCCATTCAACTTATTTGAATCAGTTATTCATAGCGATTTGACTTAACCAGATGCACATTATTTGAAAAACTAAAAAGCATACTGTATGAAGACCTTAGGTCAAAACCTGGTTGTTTTTAGTACCCGATAAGTTTTAAGTATCACACTGCCTTTGTCAGCTTGCAGAGGATGAGATGCTGGCTTAATCTAATTAGTGAAATTCATTAATTAGTAATTAGTGTGACGTGTACAATCAGAAGGAATACCTGGCAGGGTGTTTACTTTCTGACGCCAGGACCTCCACCACTGCCTGTCATCCCATAGTGCATTTTGCTGTGATATCTCCCACACACTGTCTGTCAGTATCACCAAGAGAAAATGAGTCATTGGACCAGGCTACCTCCTTCTATTGTGCCATTGTGTGGTTGTGACGCAAATGCTGGAGGCAGCAGTGGTGGAAAGAGGTCATCGTGGACACTCAGACCTGTCCTTGGTCCTAACCTTAAAGGTGTCATTGTATCGCTTTTTCATTAATTTTGCGGTGGTCTCTAGTATTAATGAATTCTAATTAACAAACTTACGTCACATTGTTTATCTTTTTCTTATTCGCTTGTTTTTCCACCTATTTTCTTTCATTGACTAATGGAGGCAATCGGGGTAGAAGAACCTTTTCACGTGCAGCATGCATATGCAACTCGGAGTGACCTATCGTATTTCAAAAAGAGCAAGTTCTAAATGGTTTCTCATGGAATGAGACCTTTAACCCTTACCCTAACCCTTTAGTCCCGACCCTAACCTTAGCCCTAACCCAAGCCAAATACACAGCTGTGATGCAGTGTGTATTTTGACAGGTATCTACTAAAGCCAGCATAAAAGTGTCACACAGTTTTTGCTACAATGACAACAATAGGAGTGGAGCACATAGGCTAATGTTTGGCCCCTATACATATCAGCAGCTTTGGGTACTCATGGTCCTGCCATCAGTTCACCAGCTGTCTTTCTATAGACCAATTTTGGTGAGTACTAGTCATTACATACCCGGAAAAGGTAACAAGACCTAACCTTTTCCATTGTCGACACATCACCATTTGGCCTTTATCAAGTACTGACTGTAAACTTGTTGCCTTTGACAGCTGCCACTGTAACAAGATAATCAATATTATTTACCCCACTTCATTGGTTCATTGGTTGGCTCTTTCAGTTGAAACACTGAAACATAAGAGAACATAGTTACATAGGTATACTATTCATGCGGATCCCCGGCCCCATGCAGCCAACCTTTTGGAGAATGGCAGACACATGCATGTGACATGGCTACATCACAACCCTATGAATCTGTGTACGTTGTGACTTGTCCTCTTTCACCTTGTCGGTGCATCACTGCTACTGCAAAACAAATGACGTCCTTCCCTACCCCCCTCGTAGCTTACCGCTTACCACCAGCCCAGCAATCCAAGGTCAGTCTATGATGAGCGCACTCACAGTAGCCATTCAGAACTATGCTAATGGTCTTGATACATGTTAGCTCAGTGACTAAACCCAAAGCAGCGGCAATTGTAGAGCGAACACTTTAAAAAACAGATTACACTATAATCAAAAAGTAGACCAGTCTAAAACTGGCTCTGCAGAAGTTTAAAACAAGTGGCTCTGCCTTTACCCGATCACTAATCTGGTCGTGACATATGCAATTAGCCTGCCTATGCGCTACAATTAAAATATAACACGCAAAGTCGACGTCATCGCTCATGAACATCTCTGTTCACTGATTGGCTAGGGCAAAATTCTACCTAATACAGCAATGTCAATGGAAGCACTCCCAGACCCTCTGTTACAAAATGAAATGAAGTATGAGGGGCTAGTTTACCAGGCTGGTGCAACTGTATCTGGCGTGTGGTTTCCTTATTCAGCATATTAAACTGTGCCATTAATGTAATTAAATATCAGAGCTGCAGCTGCACTAACTCAATGAAAGGTTAATGAATACTATTTCTGTGCAGACTCTTACTCACACCGTTCCCAGGAGACGCACACACACGCTTCTGACAGTCTGCCTCTCCTCTCAAAATAATAAAAAAATATCTCTTCCTTTTGCCAGCACCTATTAAATGGCTACCCTGGTTACAGTGCTTGCACCTTGCAGCCTTACGAAAGTTCAGAAAGTTTTGTGTGAAGAAGTGAGTCACAAGGACATGAAGCTTTGCATTGTCACGGAATGTCATTTCAGGGAGTGACACCTGGGAATATCATGCTGTCACTTAATACACCGTGTAGGCAGCATGCAATCTGAAAATGCTTTAATATTCTCATTCAACTCACAGCATAAATAGTGTTGCAGTTGACCATGATTGGTTAATATAGTTGCTTTAGAAATATCACATTTAATACATTTAGAGTACTGGACAAATGAAGACAATGCATGCGTACTGCACAAGTCTTTTTTTAACCAACCTATAAAAGTACATTTTAATCACCCTTTTGCTGAGCTGCAAACAAGCGCCTTGTGTTCTGAACACGGTCTTAATACAGGCAGTAGTGTCGTTGGATGATGGATTTTGATGGTCTTAAACTAGGAAGCTCTCTTGGGAATGCGCGGGAGCCTAAGTTGACGCTGGGCCACGTGAGTGTAATGAGGTAACTTGGGACAGTGGAGCCTGTGCTCTGTTGGGACCTCATTTAGGGACGGCAGCACTGCTGGTGTCACTGTCACATAGTGGACTGTTAGGCCTGTGCCTGCAGCTTGACAATCCTGGTGATTCTCTCTGGTGCTGTTTAACTGTAGTATATTATATGCTGTGCAGCTTAAAGTTCTGGAAAAATGAAATAAAAAAGCAAATATATATTGCCAGGTTCGACGATACCATAAAGTATGTTTTGGAACAAGTTTTAGAACAAGTGAACACAAATGAATATGTGATGTTTCAGCACATTTATATGGCAACTATGTTTAACTGAAACTACAGCATGAACTTAACTGCATTTCATTTGAACTACAGCCTTTACTGTCTCACACACACACACTGTAGACACAGAGACACACCCAGAACACACCCTCTCAGACAGACCAATGGAGTACATATTTATACATTCACTTTAGTCTCTTCTGATCCAGTTGCCTAGCCATGGCAAGATTAAAGGGTATTATCTCCCTTCAAAATAAGACCAAAATAGCATTACAGGCTCATGGCTGACCTTTGGCTTAGTCTGCCTTGCCAAAGTGACTTCAGGAATAAGTGACTGACAAAGTGTGTTTAGTGTGCATGTAAACAGGTTCACAAACAGGGGTCACTTGGACTGAAGACTGGATAAGTTGCGCTTTAAACATTTTCATTATTTTTTTCATAGGAGATCATGCAGTCAATGAGAAATGGGTATGGCGTACAACAGTGTTGATACACAAAACTAAGGCAACCTCTAGGTTTGAAACTAAAAGAGCTTCACTGGTCTAAACCACCTCTTATGTCCTAAAGTGCTTCCACACTGCCCTCACAAACACAAACAGCAGTTGGCACCTGGCAGGTGACAGTCACTAGAATAACAAAGTATGGGGTTGCTGTGGCGCAGCGCATAGACCACCCGTACCATTTATAGGCAAGCTCCCATGGGGACCCAGGTTCGAGTCCGGCCTGGGTCATTTCCCAACTCTACCCCATTTCTCTCTTCAAATCACTTCCTGTTACCATCTTCACTGTCCTATCACATAAAAACATCAAAACATATTTAAAAAAGAATATTGAGTGAATCAACTGTCAGATTATACTACATACAATAACTGACAAAGGTGATGTTCTTTTACCTAGCTACCATCCAACAAGAACAACCAAACACAGACTGATGGTCCACACTGTTGGCGTTTGTTGTTCAGGTGTTGTTGTTGCAAGCACCTTAATACATCTGAAGAGATTATCAAACACAGAAGTAAAATGTGTTAGATATAAAATGTATGTACAATTTCTGTAAATTTCCACAATTTAAACATTCATTTATTTAATTAATTGGAATGACTCATGCTCTATGTAATGCAAAAATACATAAAGATGGTGAAAAGCAAGATTGCTTGACTTTATCATCTGCAAAACGAAAAAAAAAACTGCAGAGGAAAATGAATGAAGGGTCAAGTGGCTTTTCAAAGAACTTGACCATGACAAGTGTCATGAGCCAAAAATATCTCACAAAGTTCACATTCACACACTCATATAAAATGCTTGGTTGCACTCATGTGGTAAATTGCAATTACGCTAACGTAGCTCTGCTGACTCTTTTGTGAATCATTCTGTGGTTTCCCCTCAGGACCTTCCTTTTAGAGAAGCTTCTATGGTGAACAGCTCACTTTTAAATGTCTTATCTCCAGAGTGCTGATCCATACATATTTTGTTGTTAATTTACTCCCAAATTTGCCCGAGTGAAAATGGAAGATGATTGACCTCTTGCTTCTTCTTACCTTCAGTTGTTAGAAACACCCAAAGTCAACCCACAATAAAAATGCCACACCTTTCTATTTGTAGTCTAGTAGCATTTCTAAAAGATAGACTGTCACCTTGATTTTTTTTCCCGCCCTGCAAGAGTGCAGTGGCTGAGAATGGTTCATTGTCCGAAAGCTGATTGCCAGCGAACAAAAGATCACATCTTCCTTTCAAAGTGGGATTCCTTTTCCTTCTCATTTTTCCTCTGCTCACATTTTTTTGCTCGCTGTGCTGATTTTCCTCACAGACAGTGTCTATCTTCAGGCTCTTTTCAGACCGAGCTGCTGCTGCCTGATGAACTATGGATGAGTTAGAGCACTGCTAAATCAAGCCTTGTGATTTGTATGGTTCTCTGAGTAAGATTTATTTATTTATTTGTGACACTCTGTCCTACCATTCTCTGCATACCATGTTGTGAGCTTTCCATACTACAGTATGCTTTCTTAATTTTCATTTGGGCAATATAAAAAAAAAAACTACTGAATATTTTGCTTTATACAAAATAGAGTTGTGACCAAATATGAAACTGTGAAGTATATTTAGAAACCATCATTTGTGTATGACAGTTTATTTAGACAATGTTTAAAAGGCTGCCGTGTTACCCCTAGGATTTTGTTGTAGCAGCGGTGCTGTCAGTTGAGAAACAATGTTAACCCAATTAGCAGTGTCTGGGGACCAGTTTGAAAATAACCAAATGCATGAAGACTTCTGTCAAATTCTAAATTAAGAAATGGACAGGATTAAGATTTAACAATAAGCCTTTTGGTATAGTGCTTACAGAGTGTTGAAATGAAAGGAATTACTTTGATGGAGATCTTACTGATCAGCAGTGGTGCTCATCATTTTAGCAGTGGTGGTGCACTGCTACTGAATGCATATAGGGACAACACTGGGCTGTGTGGGCATAGCCTGGTAAACCAGCCTCTCGTACTTCATTTCATTTTGTACAGAGGGTCTGGCAGTGCTTTCACTGGCATTGCTGTATTAGGGAGAAATTCTATCTAACCAATCAGCGAACAGAGGGAGTGTTCATGAGCGATGACGTTGATTTTGTGTGCTACATTTGAACTGTAGTGCATAGGTAGTCAACCAGATGTTAGCGATTGGGTATAGGCAGAGCCACTTGTTTTAGACTTCTGCAGAGTCCACACCTCCAGGAAGAAATCGTTTCTTAGTACAGCACTGCCAGACCCTCTGTACAAAAGGAAATGAAGTATGAGGGGCTGGTTTACCAGGCTAGTGTAAACATATATTGATCTACAGTGTGAGGTGTACACTGCATATGTGTTCTTGGGTAAATACAGGCTTGCCAGGACAAACTACCTTTAATATTTATGGATGGTAATAGTACTTAATGTCTTGGATCGATAACAAAATGTTGGCTAAAATTATATGGCAAACAAACACAGCTTGTGACCATGAAGACAAGGGCAGGCAAGAATCAACAGCGAGTGATGGGTCAGCCAGTCCCCTTCTGGGCTAAATTAGCATAAGTCAAAGTCAGAGGACACAATCACAGGGAAAGCCTCTTAAGTAATGGCAGCCTGTGGAACACCCCTCCTAAGCCAGTTCATGGAATTTTCTGGTTAGAATTCCTGGTGGTTAAGATGACAAACACACAGACAGGTGCACGTGCACACACACGCGCACACACAGAGAAACACAAGCACACATACTCATACTCATACACATACACACACACACAAACACATACCACACACACACACACACACACACACACACACACACACACACACACACACACACACACACACACACAGGACAGAGGACAGAGAGAAAGAAAGAGACAGAGACAGAGAGAGAGAGGGAGGGAAGGAGGGAGAGAGAGAGAGAGAGAGAGAGAGAGAGAGAGAAACACACACACACGTTAATGTCAGAGGCTGCAGTGTTACTGTAAGCTGAGGTTTATTTACATGTATTGACATTTGCAGTTGTGGCGTCAGCAGTAAAGGCATCTGACTGAAATGGCTGCTTCAAAGCACTTGCCGGTAGGCCAGTCCCTGTGATCTCGCACAGATAATGAAGTCTGTTCTGGCAGATAAGTCAATCAAGATTAGTGCCTTCAGCTCCCTTGTGCCCTGGGCAGAAATGAGCAAAAATCAGCAGAGGTCCCCCCCAACCCTGCCACCCCCGCCCCCCATATCCTTTCTCAAGCTTGACCCAAACAGGAGCTGGATGTAGACCTGGATGTTGCAGGCGATGCACAAATACCTTAGATCTGCGGTTTGGGGTTAGAGGGAATGTCATGTATGGGATAATCAGCTCTAAAGTAACTATATCCATACTCCTCCTATCTGATAAGTGTAAGAAAGATATTTGTATCTTTCACGTTTACATTTATATCTTCAGGTCAGAACAAATACTGAGATTTTCCATCAAATGTGTATGAGCTTGTGTGTGTGTGTGTGTGTGTGTGTGTGTGTGTGTGTGTGGCTTTATCCTTGACTTGCTGCATTAAGTGATCCATAATCATGGAGCCACAAGAGTTCAAAGGACAGTCCTGATCTGATCTGGCATGAATCATGTGGATTTTAAGGTGAACTCTGTGATTGTTACCCCATGTCACATTTACTGAACTGCTCACCTCAATTTTCGAGCTGTCCATTAAAGGTGCTATGCAATCACAATCTGATATCACAGAGTAAATCCCCAGACCAATGACCAAGCTGTTTGTCCAGCATTCACACAACACTTTCACTTTCAACAAATACAACCCACAACTCAAAATGTGTTTAAAATCCAAATAAATCTTACATTTTCTACTGGAACGTTCAACATCCAATGCCATACAAATGCCGCTTAAAAAATAGATTTTTTTTCCAACTCAGTCATTGATCCAGGGACAAAAATTACTTCGTGAAATCAGATTTTCAGATACACAAATGTTGTTTCTTTTTGATAACTCTACACAATCTGGTACATACTGCAGCCATGGTAAAGGGCCAGCACGATTTAAGTACCCTTCTAGTATGAAGTAATTTGATTGACACCAGTGGTCTAGTGGGGATCTCAAGCCTACACAGATATACTGAAAAGGCTGAGAAGAAGCATTATGCATATGTGTGGGGGTGGGAGTCAAGGTGGGTTAATCTCATGCATAAGGGTATGTAAAACAGCAAAATGAACCAGTATGTAGGGAGAACAAGAAAGTCTCTACACCACAGTGTTAGTAACAACTTTTTTGTTACTTGTTAACGTGTTGCATGGGTCTGTTTTCGTGTTAGTTTGATTTGCATTACATTTCTTGCACACTTTTTACAGTGTGGTACTGTTGTTTACCTAACCTGAAAAGGGCGTCATTTTCAATTTTCATTCAGTATATGCTAGTGGGTAAGCACATCAGCTCAGATTTCCGACCATAGATTGGAAAACTAAAATAGCAATCATGGTTATGTCAGAACCATTGTGTGCAAGTATTGTAAAGGCTGGCCAAACAGGAAATGGAGGATTGTTTGGGGACATATATTGGTTTATCTGAAATGTTCCGCTCTCATCCCCGTGTGGGGAAAGTCCTCTTTATTTATGCGGCGGGGTCGTCTTCAGAGGTCTGCGAAGGACCGGATTATCCTCTGCAGTGCAAATCCAAGTCAGGTTACAAATCCTGCACGGGGTCATGTGTACACAGTGGGTAGCAAGGGGCCCGTGCGCACAACCAATCATGCACGTGATCACAATGTGCACTTTTCCAGGGGTCACGCTCTGCATGCAGATGGGAGCGCTTGCTCTGCAGTGTGTGCAGTAAACACACGGCTTAGCATGTCAGATGTCTTCTTTTGCTTGCCGATATATATGGTACTGAATGTATATACACTGTGTTTGTACTGCTGTTGTGGTGATGGTGCTGGCTGTGAAACATGGTAAGTACTTTAAAAAGTGATCCATTCAAGCCAGTTGGTAAATGGTAAATGGACTGCATTTATAAACTTCCTTTATATGCTCTGCAGTGTACTCAAAGCACTGATTGTGTTAGAAGGTGCATATGGAAGTGTCTACATCCAAATCACAATTTAACTCAAGTCAAATAGGTTTTTATTGTTGCACGGTATGCACATAGTGCACACACACACTCATGAAAGACTACACAGATTCATACTTACACAGATATGCCCGTTCACACACACCTACACATACACACACTGTATACAGTATATGTTTAGTATATTTCAGAGTATACCAGAGTACAGCTGTAGGAGTGCACATTGCCCTTCTCCCTTGTTAAACACCTGGACTCGTCCATAATGAGGTCGCAATTAACTGGAAAATGAAAAGGCCTTTAATCTTTCAGCAATATATTTTTTAGATTTGGTTACGATGATGAAAGCCCTCGCTTACCCAAGGTTAACAGGAAGGTCAATTAGGAACTGAGATAAATGATACTTTTGATTAAATTGCAAGTGTGGTAATCAGTTTCTCTTCATTTGTGTTTGTGTGTCACCTTTACAGAAGTGCCTGCTTATCTCCTGTGGGTAGATTTAATCGTATCTTAGGACATTGTGGGAGTCAGCCTTCACAAAACAGCAGAGAGAGAGAGAAGTACTTAGAGACACATGAGAATTACCAGTCATATGCATAGTTAAGGTCTATTAAACTTCTACATCCATTAAAACCAGACAATGACAACAGAGTTGTCTGCGATGTACAAAAATAAAAGGCCGAGCCTATTTACCGAGCTCGGCTCGCTAAATGGATTTGGTTTTTACCACAGTTCAGAGGTCTAAGAATTACTCAAGGTAAAACTGGCAAATTGCATGCACACAAACAAATGAAGTTAGCGTAATTGTTCTTTTATGTAAGCATTGAACACTTTGCATAATTTTGCTAAGAGAAGTAGACAAATTCATGAATTATACATTGAAACTGAAAACCATTTCCTGTTTGCCAAAGGCAGCCTTTCCGTGTGTTTTTTTATTTGCCCACTCAGTCGTACCTGAGGTGACCTCCTGAAGACCCATAGCATAGCATAGCATAGCATAGCATAGCATAGCATACCATACAGTAGCATAGCATACCATAGTGTAGCGTTGCTACAAACCCACCCACCACCACACTCATCTGGGGGCACATCTGGAGCATGGTAGCAATATGGAGCAAGTAATGCATAACCTTAAAGCCAGTGGAGCACGGCTTTGTTTGCTGCTACATATCTAAAAATAACACAGACACAGTTATGACAGAAGCAAGTAAGTAGCAAGAAAAAGAGGAATGAGGAAGTACTGTAGAGGGAGATGAATATGAAAAAGATGATGATGAAGAAGAAGAATAACAAGAAGAAGAAGACTGAGGAAGCAGCGGAAGAAGGGAAAATGGCAAGGTAATCAAAGTGTCTGATGTTTTAAGTGTTTGAAGGAGAACAGCGAATGTTGAATAGAGTGGCCAGACCCTTTTATCACAAGACAATTTGCAAGCATTTCTTTAAGGGCTTAACATTACGCAGTCCAATCAGCAAGCGCTGTTTTTTTATATTTTAAGTTATAAGCAATCATGTTTTTGATTGGAATCTGTTGAAGAACGAGCTGGACATTTAAAGCAAGGAGTTTTTTAACCTTAAAATAATGTTTCCATAATCATTTTGGTACATCAGCTCTTAACAGCATGAGCGGCACTTCTGCCATACCCTGTGTGGCCCTCTATCAAGGAGAACAGTGCTAAGTAAGCTTGCTAAATCAGGTAGGTAATTCGTAGTTTGTATGCGAAAGAGCAGACTACAAATCATCTTTGCCTTAAGACATCCATTACATTATGATACTTGAACTAGATGTACCGCATAGCGGTACATGGTATGACCGCCGCAGTATATTGAAATGTGGGAACTGTTGGTATGATGAGTGTGTGGTAGAGCAGTGTGAGAATTTCTGTGGAAATGATTTCCTGGAAGTGGGCATGGATGTGGGTTTTGAATGAATGACATTGTGTGTTTGTGTAGTGTGTAGGAGCGATTTGTCAAGGCAAGGAATAGGCAAAAAGAGATTTTGTACAATTACAGCGCCCCCTATGGACCCCCTATAGAAGGTCTTTGTGCTGATCGTGCATGACGTATTTTGTGCAGTTCCCACTTTCTCGGTCCAAGATATTGGCAGTTCAAAATTCCAATTTTTGCATTTACCCTTATCACTAGGTGGCGCTATGCTTCAAGTGAGTGTTTATGGGCTGGGTCGATACGCCTCTGTAACACCAGCGTACTAACAGAAAATCGTTGTCTTGGGCAAAATTGTTGACGAGTTATTTAACAAAAACTGTTTTTTGACACCTAGCTTCGCCAATAAACATCGCCTCCTATGAGGAAATGTTACAAAATTTAGTGCACATAAAAAGAAAGCTGTTTAGAGATGGCATGTCAACTTTGACCAAATTTGAGCAATTAAAAGCCAAGATATGGACTTTTGAAGAATTTTAAGCTACGTGTTAAATGTTCATTGACGTGTAACTTCGAAACGGTTTATCTCAAGATAAATCATTAGATACATTTTTGTCAGCATTGTCTGTAGATGACATATACCAAATTTGGTGAGATTCACATGAACAGCCTATGACGAGTTCGTTCAGATTTGTTTTCGCAATATTAAAATTTCACGGAAATTGTTCTCGTTGGAAGTGGGCGTCGACCAGTGCTTTCAATGCGTGAGGGTCAATAGATTTCACGATAAAAAAAAAATGTTGTAAACGTAAGCATTCTCTAGATAATAGGCAAAATAACATTTTCTACAATAACAGCGCCCCCTATGGACCAAGTTTTATGGCATGTTCTGTGGTGTTAGAGGTCTTTGTGGTGATTGTGCATGACGTATTTTGCGCAGTTCCCACCTTCTCGGTCCAAGATATTGGCAACTCAAAATCCCAATTTTTGCATTTACCCATATCACTAGGTGGCGCAATGCTTCAAGTGAGAGTTTATGGGCTGGGTCGATACGTCTCTGTAACACCGACATATCACAAAAATTTCATGTTGTTGGTTGAAACGTTCATTGAATTATTCAGCAAAAACTTTTGCCGGTCTCTCCCTCTTTAACGGACACTGGCACAGCGGGGGGGTGGCCCTGGGGGACCAAAAGGCGTTATTCGCTCACAAACTTCTTGGGCTACATGCGTACAAACATTCATGTCTCCCCGAGTTTCAGTGTCCCGGGAATCGTTGATGAAAAATCGGTGAAAAAAATAAATTTAAAAAAAAAAAAAAAAAAGGGAAACATTTTGCAGCAACTCCAATATGACCGCTTTCGCTAGCTTCGCTAGCGGCGGTCATAATAAAGTCCTGCAACTTTATCTTTGTTTTTTCCAAAGCCCAGATGCCTTAGTCCAGGAGCCAAAGGCCAGAATTTGGCCGAAGCTGACTTTGCTGGTGAAAGGTTTTTTTTTACTGTTTCTTTTTTTCCAAGGTCTACTCATCCAGATGAGAGGGTGTCCAATGAATTGGGCAATTCTGGATATTAACCCTTTCATGTTGGATGTGCTGTAGTCATAGCCTACATCAATTTATTACTGTGCTATTAGCTCTTAAGCTGTATGGTGATATTGGAGGTAACGTTATTGTTTCATGGAGTCAGATAAACGGGTCATATAAGTGTTACTCTAATGTTTGTCATGCACATGTTTATAACTATTTCCATTCCAGAAGTCCAGAACATGCGATAACCTTCGTCCACACTCAGCTCCGTCGTTGGTCTGAGAAAGTGGATCCTTACACTGACATTCTTCATGTTATGTTCACCAAAGGCTCTATAGCACACTTATTTTTGTGTTTGTTAACATAGTAGAATGTGTGTAAAGCCTGGGGGTGACGGTGTGGCCATCATAAGGTAGTAGAGAGTTGAGTGTTCTCTGTGAATTCTCACTGTCATGCTTCCTTCCAGCCTGTGGCTGAAGCGGATCTGAAATGGGTTTCCCTGAAAAACAGCCTTCTTGTTGGCAGTAGTCTCCACAAAACGTGTTACATCCACTTTTTGTCAGCCCAGACTGCCTGAGGTGGAGGCCAGATTTCTCTGGTGTTACACCAAATCCATTGTTTCTACCAAAAGTCATGTCTCCATCTTTTGTCAATCAATTTATTGAGCTTTCATCTTATGAGGATCACATTTTCCTATGTCCTGTGCTAGCCTTAAAGTATTGTATTTCTAAGACTGAAGGTGTAATAACACTGTTTTTATGCTATGGAAGTTGCACCTTGGGCGGTCCTGAGAGGAACTCCACTGTCTGAGATTTGTGCAGCAGGGACATGGTTCAGCCCCTTTTCCTTCACTAGATTTTATAGGGATAATGTGGCCTTGCCTAAGGGCTTCAGTTCTGCCATCCTTTCAACTTTGCAGCAGCAATAATGGGGCACGCTCATCCTCCTGACTTTGCTGGTATACAGTATGTCATTCGCAGGCTATGCCACCACTGGCGCTCAGGAGGCATGAAATAGAATGCTAGTTTAGAGGGGTTTGCATATGAACTTAATGGGAAATGCCAGAGAGGATGGTTATTATTTATGCAAAAAACAGACGTGTATGTTACATAAGAGGCCTAATGATGTGGGAATTATATCATCTTCAAGCTAAAGGAGCAGTCATGTGTGCATACTACACCTGCACACTGAGGACCCATTAGGATAGTAAGCCAGATGAGTTCTGTGAAACTAGTGTTATTCACCAGGGGGTAAATCACAAGGTCTCCCTCTGTACCCCCTCTCCATCTGCTCATCATCTCCATAACCTACCAGTCTTATACACATACAGCACACAAACAAGCATATTTTTGTGATGTCGATACACCTATTGTTTGATATTGGGTTTTGCTGTATTTAAATTAAGGGTGTTGAATTGGGACTTGATTATATTACTTTACTTGAATATTATTACTTTTAATCTGTTTTATACTGTATTTGCTAGACTTCTGTGGTGAAACTCAAAATGTATATGAATTTATTTGTGTAGAGGCTTATGTGTATATATATATATATATATATATATATATATATATATATATATATATATATATATATATATATATATATATATATTCATTTGCAACAAATCTTGTTTCTCCAACTGCTAAAGAAATAAATGTTCTGCGATGCATCAATTTTTATTTTGATCTTTGTCATTTTGATAAAACACCTTCCAATGCTATTTTTAGGTTAAATGTAAGCCTATTTGCATAGGACTGTGTTAATGCTTTCACTGCATGCCATCTGGGACTGTAAAAGAAGTAATTCAATATTTCTTTCATGCATGTAATATGGTCAGGACCTTTCAGTTGGCGTGCGTAGCGCGCTGTGGGAGTTGATCCCTTCAGAGTACTTATGTATGCACCAAAAATTCAGTGGATGTCGATATGTCTTGAATACCTACAGTATGTGGGAAAAATCTTGTGTTAGCTTAAGTAATAACATTAGTGAAATAGATAGTAATCTAGATTAGTGTAAGGTTGTAGTTTAACACTCATATGTGCTGTGAATTGTATGTCCTGTCACACTCTTTCTGATTGGAGAAAACCTAAATGCCAATTTGTTAAGTAATGTGATTATAAGGACCTGATAAGCAGTATGTTGCTGTTAACACACTTGGTAAACACAGCAGATTCGAAAGATAACATCAGACCCCAAGCAGGGCATGTGATCTTTCAGTGGGTTGTGAAACTGACTTGACAAGCTTGAATGATTACTGTTGGTGGTGAAGGCGACTGCTAGGTATAAAAGGTAATGTCAGTCTCCAAGAAGGCGGACTGGTCACTTGGCTCTACTGAGTATGTGACAGTGCGTCATGAAGTAAGACTGCAGTGATTCACCTACTGTTCTTGGCTGCTTTGACTTTTTTTTTTTTACCACACCTACACACTACTGTGTGTCTGCAACCTTTCTTGCACATTCATATGAGCAGAGTATATTTGCAGTCAAATTCATTTGTGAAGCTCACTCTTCCTATACTGTAAAAACATGCAGCTTACAGTAGAACCACTTAAAAAGCACTGTTGCACTATTTTTTTTGTTGCGCTATTATGTCAAGGTAAATAGTGGAAGCAAAACCAACATGAAAGATCCATTGCAAACCAAGTCACAGCCATTGTTCTAACAGTATTCTCAGCAACGCAAAACCCCTCTGTTTCCAAAACAAAGACTACAACACACAGGAGATTCAGCTGAGGGTGAATCTACATGGGATTGGTGGAGACACAGCGCAATAAAAGTGGCCCTATAGGGTTACCTCCATCATTTCTGCCAGGATTGATTCAACTCAAGCTGTTATTCTTCAGCAAAAAGCAGCCCTCCCAGGCTAGGCCATAGATAGAGAAGAAGTTCAAGTTAAACCATTCAGGATTTTTTTTTCTTCCAGGACCAAGTGTTGCCTATCTAAAAATGAATTGAATGCATGCCTTGCAGTTGTAAAATTTTGGCAATGACAGAAATTCTTATGCAGCAGTCGTATTGCATAGCTACAGCACTTTGGCAGGAGTGGGGAATGTATAGAGTCGAAGTGGGTGGAGGCTGGCATCAGCATATTTTTGGCTGAGTTTTTGAGTGTGTCAGTAGAAGTCAGTAGTTGCGTCACATGAGCACTAAAAAAAGAAACCAGACTAAAATGTCTGCTCTTCATATCTAGTTTCTGTCAATTAAATGCTATTTTTGCAAAGTCGTTTGTCCTCTAGCTATGCAGTGGGCAAAACTCTTCTCTCACCTGTGTGTTTTGAGGACAAAGTATTTCACTTTTTGTTATTGTTATTACCAAAGATAAGGTAGAGTAGCGCTCTAGAATCTTTGGTTATTACTCCACCTTCATATACTGAACATTATGGGTGCAATTCAAGAGACTTTGAGCGTAGAAAAATGTATGTCAGAGGTGGAGATCGCAGCTGCAGAAAGTAAACACCCTGCCACCATTGGAATCTGAGCCAGCTGAACCTAATGAGCACACAGGTCATCAGAGCGATAGATTCACTAATTACTGAAGTCATGTAGACCTATGTTACCCCAACTCACCTGGTTCGCCCCAAGGACAAAAACCTTAAGACACAAGCTCAACAATGTTGTGTTTCCAGTGCAGTGAAAAGTGCTCAGATCCGTACATTGAAGAAAGTGAAAAAACACTTCACAGAAGCATGGCCCAACACAGGAGGGCCACCATACCAGGACAGAATTGAGCGGTGCGTACACATCTGAAGGACAAGACGAGTGAAGAATACCATCTTTGTCCATTTGGAACAAGCATCTTTGAGCAGGTTTTACACCTTAGGTGATGTGACCCTTTGGTGTGGACAATAGGACACAGCTCCACCTTCAGTGTCACACCACTAAAGGTATATCATGGAAAAGTGACCATACATTTTCCATCTACAGGCTGAGCCCGTGCAACCCCCCCAATCAGCTGATTTAGTTAATGACTGGAGCAAATATGAGGGTCTACCTTCTAGCCAGTTTGCTCATGACTGATCACAGGTGCCTGTATTTCCTTGCTAAATCTGCTAAATAAAATACTTGTTCAGTCCCTGCTTAACCTAGCCCTACTAATAAAGTGGTGTGTAACAATGCATAGGCAGTCCATAAATAACATGTTAAAGCCATAATCACTTCTTAAAAATTCATAAAGAGATAGAGATGACAGACAAATTGTTAGCATTTTATTTTGAACATTAAAGCTGTATGTTTGAATAATCCCTTTGGAGCAAAGATTAAATAGCTTGAAGTAATCTCTCTTTTGACCTGTTCTATTAATATTTATTTGATTTTTTGATGAAGACTGCTGTGCTAGGACACGCTCATTATGTAGAATCGGTACCATGTGACTGTGTGAATTCTACTGTAAAGGGTAAGTTATTATATTATTATAAGTGTTGCCTCTTCCAAGGCATCTGGATTTAAAATCTGGCAGCATACATTTTCTTCTTATGTTTTTAAGTGGCTGGAGATATTTCACTTCCACCTTTATTGAAGGATAAATCCTTTTGCGTGATTACAGAAATTAACACTACTCACTTGAAAGTAAATTTGATATATTTGCTGTTGAATTAAAGGTGAATTTAAGTGAAAGTGCCAAATGAGGTGGTCAGCACTACCACTTATTTCAGGTATCCCAAAGAATGAAGAATTGCATTCTGAGGAAACAGGTCCCTCCATCCATGCATTAAAACTGGTGTACTAATTATGACCGCCGTTAGCGAAGCTAGCGAAAGCGGTCATTATAGAGTTGCCGCAACTTTTTTTCAGTGAATGTCTGTCAACGATTCCCGGGACACTGAAACTCGGGGGGACATGACTCTTTGTAGGCATGTAGCCCTAGAACTTTTCGAGCGACTAGAAGCTTTTGGTCCCCCAGTGCCACCTCCCCGCTGTGCCAGCGTACGTCAAAGAGGGGGAGACCGGCAAAAGTTTTTGCTGAATAGCTCAGTGAATGTTTCACCCAACAACATAAAATTTTTGTGATGTGTCGGTGTTACAGAGATGTATCGACCCAGCCAATAAATGCTCAATTGAAGCATAGTGCCACGTAGTGATATGGGTAAATGCAAAAATTGGGATATTGAGTTGCCAATATCTTGGACCGAGAAGGTGGGAACTGCGCAAAATACGTCATGCACGATCAGCAAAAACACCTCTATAACCACAGCATGTGCCATACAATTTGGTCAATAGGGGGCGCTGTAATTGTACAAAATGTCATTTTGCTTATTATCTAGAGAATGCTTACGTTTACAACAATTTTTTTTTATCGTGAAATCTATTGATCCTCACGCATTGAAAACACTGGTCAACGCCCACTTCCAACGAGAACAATTTCTGTGAAATTTTAATATTGCGAAAACGAATCTGAACGAACTCGTCATAGGCCGTTCAGGTGAATCTCACCAAATTTGGTATATGTCATCTACAGACAATGCTGACAAAAAGTTATCAAAGGATTTATCTTGAGATAAACCGTTCCGAAGTTACACGTCAATGAACATTTAACACGTAGCTTAAAATTCTTCAAATGGCCGTATCTTGGTTTTTAATTGCTCAAATTTGGTCAAAGTTGACATGCCATCTCTAAACAGCTTTCTTTTCATGTGTACTAAATTTTGTGACATTTCTTCATAGGGGCGATGTTTATTGGCGAAGCTAGGTGTCAAAAAAAAGTTTTTCTTAAAAAACTCGTCAACAATTTTGCCCAAGACAACGATTTTGTGTTAGTATGTCGGTGTTACAGAGATGTATCGACCCAGCCCATAAACTCTCACTTGAAGCATAGCGCCACCTAGTGATATGGGTAAATGCAAAAATTGGGATTTTGAGTTGCCAATATCTTGGACCGAGAAGGTGGGAACTGCGCAAAATACGTCATGCACGATCACCACAAAGACCTCTAACACCACAGAACGTGCCATAACATTTGGTCCAAAGGGGGCGCTGTAATTGTAAAAAAAATAATTTTGCCTATTATCTAGAGAATGCTTATGTTTACAACAATTTTTTTTTTATCGTGAAATCTATTGACCCTCACGCATTGAAAACACTGGTCGACGCCCACTTCCAATGAGAACAATTTCCGTTAAATTTTAATATTGCGAAAACGAATCTGAACGAACTCGTCATAGGCCGTTCATGTGAATCTCACCAAATTTGGTATATGTCATCTATAGACAATGCTGACAAAAAGTTATCAAAGGATTTATCTTGAGATAAACCGTTCCGAAGTTACACGTCAATGAACATTTAACACGTAGCTTAAAATTCTTCAAATGGACATATCTTGGCTTTTAATTGCTCAAATTTGGTCAAAGTTGACATGCCATCTCTAAACAGCTTTCTTTTTATGTGTACTAAATTTTGTGACATTTCATCATAGGGGGCGATGTTTATTGGCGAAGCTAGGTGTCAAAAACAGTTTTTGTTAAATAACTCGTCAACAATTTTGCCCAAGACAACGATTTTGTTTTAGTACGCTGGTGTTACAGAGGCGTATCGACCCAGCCCATAAACACTCACTTGAAGCATAGCGCCACCTAGTGATAAGGGTAAATGCAAAAATTGGAATTTTGAACTGCCAATATCTTGGACCGAGAAAGTGGGAACTGCACAAAATACGTCATGCACGATCAGCACAAAGACCTTCTATAGGGGGTCCATAGGGGGCGCTGTAATTGTACAAAATCTCATTTTGCCTATTCCTTGCCTTGACAAATCACTCCTACACACTACACAAACACACACAATGTCATTCATTCAAAACCCACATCCATGCCCACTTCCAGGAAATCATTTCCACAGAAATTCTCACCTTACAACACTGCTCTACCACACACTCATCATACCAACAGTTCCCACATTTCAATATACTGCGGCGGTCATACCATGTACCGCTATGCGGTACATCTAGTTTAGCACAGCTTTGCTTTTGTAGTGTGATGTTATAGGATCTTCAGGTAAAAACCCCACCTACAAAGTCATATATAAAGATGTTTTGAATTGTTTAGTTATTATTAAAACACATTAGTTCCCAGTCACACCCCCACTCCACTGTTTAAGTGATTAATCAGGGGTGGCTGGTCTTTGTTTCTTACTCCGCCATGAAAGAACTTTATTCTGGGCACAGCCCTGACTCCACAGCCTCCCCCACCAGAGCATTCTCCCCGTAGTCCTTAGCACAACAGCTTCGCAGGTAGTTGCCATGCATTTATTCCACTGTGCGTCTGCCTGATTTATGCAGCAGATGCAGCACAGTCATTGCTCAAATATTTGCACATTGCTGGCTGCACAGATATGGCCTTGGTGACAGCTCTGGGCCCCCAGATGAATGCGTTGCCTCACAAAGCCTTGTCTCCTCTACTCAGCTGATCTTTGCGGTGAGCTCGACTAACATTTCTCACGACTGCGACTTGTGAAATGAATGAAAAGAATAACGTCAGGATGTGTTTTTATTCCATAGTGACTGATTGGAAAAAAGCAAAACATGAAGAAAAAAACATTAGTTACTTTATCTTAATAAAAAAATAACTAAAAAAACATTTTATTTTATTAACTAGGCCTAATTGTCTCTATAAATTCATGTTAATGTTTTTTTTTTATCTAAGCTTTTTCTAAACCAGCTAATTCTAATGAGCACACAAATAATCAGATTGGCTAATTAGTGAAATCATCTGAGTGAAATACAGACAGCTCATAAACTGAGTCAACTGAGTCTACAGCTGACTGAAACTCTTACCTAAAGCCAGTCACCTTAAGCAGCATCTTCTGTGAACAGAAGCAGTAAGCATCCTGAGAGAGAAGCAGTGATAGTTTAATCCACTGTAGCCCTGAGCGCAAGCGCCACATTTGTCACCTGCAGACACAGCAATCTATCCTGATAATCAGCCACTGGCCGGCCCAACTTTTCCTATTCCCTGATGGTTCAGTTCAAATGGCGGACACGGCCATTCAGATGTCTAGACTCGAAGAGTTTCTACAAAATACCCCCCTGCACGAAGATTCTACATGCCTTTCAATAATAAACAGTAAAACCTGTCTGATTAAAATCATCTCATAAAGCCTAATTGATCTGCCTGACCCATTCCCAGTGTGTGTCACTGTAAAGGTTTTTACCGTTAAAAAGTTCAGTGATCCCACAGCACCACTGTGATTGGTCACGCACAACTACTGTATCTGGGCATGCTTGAAAGGAACTGACTGGAGCACAAACAACAGCACAAGACGCAATCTGTTGGCTCTTTTGAGATTAGTTGCTAAGGCCTGCAGGATGACACTGGTATTCAGTCACTCCTGTGCTCCACTTTCTATTTTCAGCAGAGCAATGAGTCATTTCATTCAGTATTTTTAGCCTGTGCACTTGGCTTGCTCAGCAAGGTGTTTTCTCTATTATGCTGAGTTGGTGGCAACTTATTCTTAATAAGACTCAAAGACAGTATACCAGAATTGATCGAGTTGATCTGACACGATTTTTTTGTTGTTGTGACGACAGCCCTAAAATCATCTTCTACTGGCCCAATCAAAAGGGTTATCCTGTAAAAGTAATCAGAGACTGAAAAAAGGCTTATAGGAAAATAATATGCATGTGGGCCAACACAGTTCACCAGTGGAGTCTCCGCAGGTCAGATAATGATGAGGATAATGGGAGCTATTTTAATTCATTCACATTTATATAATTTGTCTGATAATGTACTACTTAGCATGGCTCAGCTTCACAGAGTGGTTGGGGGTAGGTTTGCGGTTAGGTTTGGGGTTAGGGTTTTATCTGATAAATCTGTGGGAACCCTGCCTGAGTATGGTACAGATTTCAAGTTCCGGACCTATAACCTTACATGTATTGGTCTGGAAGAATGTAGAGTATAGGTTCCGGACCAATATCCTTACATCTACTGATATGAAATTCTAGACCCGTAGGCACTGCCATGATGGAAGCCTAAAGCAACCGTTCCAACTGCAAGTCACTTTTGCCTTGGATGCAGTCCCATCTGCATGCTGTGAGGACATTTCAAACTGTTCCGAAGCTGTGGCGCGGCCTTGCCCGCGTCGTGAGGACAGACTGTCTGCTGGTGCTGGTGGCTTGCTGTCACCTGGGTGTCCTCCCCTGTTTGATGTGTGCTTTGGCTCCGGTGGCCAGAGGGACTGAATGTCACATCCACACTAATCTCAGGCTCAGACAATGCAGACTTCCTGATTGCATTTGTTTTCCGTCATTCATCTGTGGTGATAAACATGCCACTGATGATAGGCATGATTGGAGTGGAAAAAAAACACGATGTAAAGCTCAGATTATGGCTTTAAGGTATCCTTACCGGTCCTAGAATTTAAAATGATTAAGGAGCCTAAATTGCCTGTATGTTAAACTTGTTATAGTGATTATTAAGCATTTAAACCACTTTGAATAATAATAGAACAGATACTGTATTGTGTACTTCGTATCATCACATATCAGAATGAAAGCATTGTCAAATGCAATAAGTGAAATTTATGGTTCTCTCAGGCAGGATGATAGACAGAATGAGAACAGTGCATAAGCATTCCATCAACACTTCATTTTCTACCTACATTTTTTAATGTACACTAATAGGCTTTGAGGTCCCCCCCCCCTATTGATCCCCCCCCCTATTGATTGGGTTGTGAGTGTAAATCCACCGACAGGCTCAGAGTGGATAGAGTCAGCTAGAATGCAATGGTCTTGATGGTAAGTAATTTTGGTTAGAGATTAACATTTTTGTCTATGTACTAGGAATGCTTAAGCAGGCCAGTAGGAGACATAGAGAAAAGCTGATAAATAAAGGTTACAACAATATAACATTATTGCAAAATAAAAAATATTCTAATGTTTGAAGGTTACACAGATATATCCTTTCATTCACAGTATTGAAAAATAAGAAAACTTTATTGTGTAAAGGTTAGACTGTATGTTTTAATAATGTAGCAGTATTACAAAATAATACTGTGATGAATCATACTGTATAATACCGCTGTGATATTATTCACTCAACAAATGTTACATATTTCCATTATAAAAAGTAGTAAATAGTGTGTTGTTCAACAGCAACATTGTCTTCAGACTGAGATATGTCATTCGGAAGGCCAAACAAAAACTTAAATAACACAATAATAAAAAATACAGGGCCATACAGTAGCTCTTATTTTGCATGCATGTGGGGGTTTTACTGCATTCATTCATATTTTAGGATTTTGCAGATATTGGCTAGCAGACTGGCACGGCCTTATACATGAAACATAGGCTAGAGGGAGAGGGTAGATGAGAGTAAGACACCTGCACACTATGAGAAACCACACTGATTTTCCCTGATAACAGTAAACTAAAAGCTACCAAACAAATATGCAAATTGTAGGACATTCTAAAGTCTATTCTGACACACAGCAGCATCATGCACACACCTGGAACACACACACACACACATACACACAAATTGGCAGAATTTGCATGGCTGACTGAAATTCAAAAAGGCAAGTGTATGTGTCCAAAGCCTTTATTTCATAAATGTGTATTTGTGATCGAATACGTCCAAATTTGGCTTTTAAACGGTGTACTTTTCTATATAAAAGTGGTGCATGATGTACAATTGCTTCTACTCACCAAATTCAGTGCTTCCACTTGTCTGTGTCCCTCGCAGCTCATTTACTCTTGTCTATCAGCAGCAGATGCACAGGCCTTGAAATGAGGCAATTACCAGCGATTAATATTCAGTCACCTGACAGCAAATATGCAGAAGCTGAAGAGCTCATAATTAGACTTCATGCTTGACAGGAACACTGGATTCATTGACTCGGCTAGGTCACAGTAACCACATCTTGTGTGCAGTTAGTTACAGCATGCGCTCTGTTTGTAGTTGGCCCCCACCAAACAACTATGGAATGAGCGCAATGAGTGATGTTAGGCAAACTTTAACAACCTAATTATCTTATACATCAAAAAAATCGGACATTTTGTACACTGACTGTTGCTATATGAGTGGGTATTGGTATTCAGAACATTTGAATTTTTTCAGGCTTTTGATGTTTTATCCCTTTTTTGGTAGGGAGCGTAAGAGAGAGACCAGTATGGTCAGGAAATTACCTCGGGTTGGACTTCAGCCTGTTTCGTTTGGCATGGAAGCCTTAGCCAACTGCCCAACCAAACATTTGGAACATTTTAGTAAAACCCTAAATATCTCAGAAGTCTGCTGCTTATCAACTTTGTCACCTTCCTTTGTTGACCCTAACAATGTTGTGCTCAACTGTGCAGGTTAGGAGGGCTTGTTGAGAATTTTAATTTGTTGGTTAATGTGTGATTTGCTTTTGTGTTCAGAGGTCATTTCAGGTCTGTTGTATGTAAGGGAAGGTAACCAATATTGTGCTCCAACTTGCGGGTGATGTCATTCCTTAAAAAAGAAATGTGATCCTGCCAAGGGTTGAATGAAGACCCAGGTGCCTGAGCGGGGATACAGTTACCCATTCAGCAGATGCTCCAGCTGTAAGCCACAGTGAAGCCTTCATAAAAATATGGAATATCTTCAACTGTGTGGGTGCACAGCAATGCATTTAGCCTGCCAAGGGGCAACTGCACGAGACCTTCTACTGTATATTTCAATAGCCCAGAGTCGGGTAAAAATAGCTTCATGGCTTTTCTTTCGCATGCACACAAACACAGATGCATGCACTCAAACCCAATCAGGCATTTATAGCACATTTCCAGCTCTGTTCTTTTTTGGGTGAATCTGGAGGAAAATCTGATATTCTAAGAGCTGCCTGAAGTATTACCAGGTTGCATCTTGGATTAGCTGCTGAGAGACACATTAAAAAATGATAACGGCAGGCTCCAGCAGAATGTCAGCGTTACATAATCTGGAATAGGCAGTGAGGAGAGAGGTATGTAGCCCAACGGATCTATATTAAAGAGACTTTTTATATTTTCCTATCACATTATCCACAGATCAGAGTGTCTTTGTAAGACTTCTCTGGAAATATCTCTCTATCTCTCTAAAATTACTGAGTAATAACAGTTCTCCTCATTTCTTTGCACACTAATATCTTTTTGGTATGTGTGATGAAGGGTTTGTTTATGTGTTTGAGTGAGGGTTTGCCTTCCTGATCATTGTTCCATGTGTGCCTTTGCAGGCAATATTTTGCACATTAACACCACTGCAGAGACTGTACTTTTTTCTGCCAGAATGGTAAACACACACACACACACACACACAACATCAATATGATGATGGAGGTGCCAAACATGCACATATAGGCGATGGATTTGCGTACCATTGTGTATGACGTAGGAACAGCCCAGTCAGCGTGAGCTTCCACTTGAATAAGCAGGCCTGGTGAGGGACATCTGACTGTGTCACATTACTACAAAACCCACAAACACAAAAAGATAACACCAAAATATATGGCCAAAGGGACACAGAGTGTATGGCAAGTGTAACAGACCTGGAACACATTCTCTGCTAAGTAATTCATTTATTCGTTTATTATGAAAACATGTAACACCATAATGCCTTTTACCAACAGACATATGGACATTTTAAAAACGTTGTGTCCATGAATCATCAGACAGAGCTCGTTCAGACTAGGCAGAGCAAAGGCATCGCCTGGCAGAAATACAACAAATCATTTTGTTATTTTTACATCTCATAAATTATCAAGCTGGAGAACGTAAACGAAAATTCTGGACACTAAAACAAAGGTCACATGTGCTTTGCAAGCGTGGTGACAGACATCTGACTGCCCATGGGGAGTGACACGCAGGCCAGCAGAAAGTAAAAAAAAAGCAAAACTGTGCTAAGGAAGTGCTAAGTGTTCTCCAAAACAACAGTATGCTAAAATAAGGTTTGTGTTGAGGAAGGTAAAGGTACTCATACTGTAGGTGCACAGACTTATTGTGTTTTCTCTAAACAGTTTTCTATTTGTGAATAAATCAAAAGTACACGAGGCAGATTGCAGTAACACATGGATGGATTTTTTTGTTTTTTGTTTATTTATTTGTTTTGTTTCTTCTTGTGTGTTAAGATAACAAGGTAAACAAGGTAAAAATAAAACGGAACTTACAGCGTTTTCAAAGGTAGTGCCTTAAATAAGTAATATACGGTGGTATTAAAAGGGTTTGTTGCAGGTGGACACAGAAAAAAACAGTCAAATGGCAGTCACCAAATCACCAAACAATGCAGTTTCTATTGCATTTTTTACCCTAACAGCTTTAAATCATGGTGCTATTGCGTGCAGTACTGGAATCCTACGGTAAAATGTGTGACAGATTATTATTCTCATAGATCCTCCTCCATCCGATGTTTGGCACTGCAGATGTAAACGCAAGCATGTAACTCAGTTTTTTAATTGCTCCTGAGAGATGCCTCCCAGCACTCCAAGGCCTTCTTGTCTCCCAGCTACCCCTTCTGCAGGGGAGGAGAACGGATCAATGGAAACATATGCCACATTCCATCATGGCAAATGACACCCCCAGCATGACTACTATTTCCACATAGTCATGCAGCAGGAAAAAGAGCAGTGCGCGCACACACACACACACACACACACACACACACAAAGATACCCCCACCCCTCCAAACGCATGCACACAATGACACATACATAAACACAGACATTCACCAAGATGTGTCACATTAATAAAAAAATACAAACTCATAAAAATAACTCTAAAATATATCGCAATATGGATGCATGGTGTCAAGTGTAACAGACCCGTAATACATTTCTCTGCTAATTAATTTATTATGAAAACGTGTAACACTGTAATGCCCTTTGCCCACAAAAATATGGAGATCTCAAAACGTTGTGTCCATGAAATATTAGACAGAGCACATTCAGATTAGGCAGAGCATAGAATGACAAAACACACCGTCATCATTTTGTTGTCTTTTTGTTTGTTATTCCGCATCTCATGAATTAGCAATCTAGAGAAAGACAGTACAACAAAGGTCACTTGCGCTTTTGTATTCTGAAAGCGCTTTGTCCTTTCATTTGACCAGTGCTCCATTTTCTGTTTAACATCCTGTGTAGCACTTTCTGAATAGACAGACTTTCTGAATGGACAGAAACCATTATGCCATTATGCAACTAAGAGCAACACTGTCACATGATCAGCAAAAACTAGCTTGCGTGGGTTTTTATCCCCTTACGTCTTTCAGCATAATAATGAAATGTCAACAGACATGTTATGCAATATGTGACATACAAACAATGTATGCTGCCTTTTGACTTGCCTTATACAGTGTGCAGTGACCACAAGCAGACCACAAGCATGTGCCAAAATACTGTATAGTCTTTGTTACACTTTTGTTACACTGCTGTCTTCTAACATTTTACTGTGATACAGCGTCAAAGATTCTATCTGTCCCGTCATTCTCCATCACCTACAGAGTTTGAAAGCATTGACTATACAAATAGCCCATTTTCAATCTCGGAGATTTTCTATAGAGACTCAGTAGCCATGTTTTCATTATGTTTTGATGATGTCACTTTAGAGGTCTATATGGATGCCAGGTTAATCTGTCAGAAACATTGTTCTAGTAGAGTCTACAAGAGACCTACTATAGCTATAGGGGTTAGTGGCAAGAAATGAAGTAGAGGATATGTAAAAGAATGTTTTTTACAAAATAAAGTTTTAAAAGATGTCTGTTAAAGAAGGGTGAAATACACAAACACCAAGGACATTGAGACTAATGTTTAAGACAACTTAGGACATAGGAACCAGGGACTACTGTCATTTTCTTCTGCTTGACTCCTATCTTTGACAAAGAGCTCCCATGACTTACAATAAACAACACTCTCTCTCTGCTGCTCTCTCTGCTAACACGGGCTGACAAGGAGAAATAGACTAAACTGGTGAGTTCCTAGACAGAGATAGCCTCTAAATTTAATCTTAACCTAATTGCGGCTGGGAGGAAAATCAATAAAGCTTTTCATTCCCAAATTCAAATAACCACTGACAGCGCGGGAAATTACAGTGTGCAATAATGGCTTTTCCCCCCTAAACAATAAGTCGTGGCGTAGTGGCGCGTGCTGTTTCAGTAGTCTCATAAATTTACAAATACTCCAGGCCAATTTTGCGTAATGGCTGAGAAGTGGTATAAATGATGATGGGCCGCATCGATAGCAGCCATAGCTCCCTGTCACTCGACAGAATGAACATTGATAGCGTACACAATGAAGACAAGAAGAGGAAGAGCACGGGCAGAGGACAGGAAAGAGAATTACAGGTTCTTTTTTCTTTAAACTCGGTTCACCAGCAGAGGTAAATCAAATTATACAGTGCAAATGAGCCCTGTCAAGTGTTTGCACCATTATAAACACAACAAACACGCTGACTCAACACAGCTATGAGCTCATGGGTGCAGGAATGATGCACCATTCTGGGGCAGTGGTGGCCTAGCAGTTAAGGGATCTGACCTGTGACTGCAGGATTGCAGGTTGGAATCCTGGTTTGCCAGTACTGCACTGAGATAGCATCCTCACACACTGCTCCCTGGGTGTTGTTGTCATGGCTGCACCCCGCTCATGTGTGTCATTGATTAAATGTACTGTAGAGATGGAAATTTGTTGTGTGCACTATGTGCTGTGTGATCACAATGACTAACGGTGACTTTCGCTATTCTATTTATTGCTCTATTTATGCAGACAGCCTGCAATTGCCACTTTACTCTCTTGATAATGCATTTCAAACTTACAGTCTATGGGAATTCTACAGGTGGTGGTGTCAGATTTACAACTGTTCATTCTAAGGGGATGGTGATTAAGGCTTCTTTTTCGTTACCTAAGGATTATTAGCAAAGAGGAATAAGAGAGGTTTTTTCATGGGATTTCATGGGGTTAACTGCTTGCTGCGTTCAGTGATGAAATAACAGTATGTTTTTGCTCATTGCAGTTAAAGACAAGAAAGAACCTGTAATCTACTCTGTGTGAAACTCTTGTGAGTTTCCATCTCAGTTTCTCTGTGTGTGAGGAACAAACACAAAACATCAAGGCTGTTTACTTCTATATTCTGCTCGAATGATTCACAGTGGGTCACAGGAAAGTGTATGGTTCACCTGCAGACACTGTGAGCGAGCAGACATTTAAACAGTCTCCTTAGTCATTCCCGACATCACCCATATCAATTCCCATCTTTCGGCCATCTGCCAGGCTTATATGTCAGCCCTCTCAGGGCAGTTGAAAGGGAGCTGGTTGGTGTTGACTTGGATTGATGCATTCAATTTCCAACAGAGAACACAGAGACACACACACAAGAGCATACACACATGGACATATACCCACACACACACACACACACACATACACACACACACACACGTGGACATACACACACACACACACACACACACACACACACACACACACAAGCATACACAAATGGACACACACACACACACGCGTACGCATGTGGAAACACACACACAAGCATACAATACACTCGTGGACACACACACACATGCACAACACAATACAACACAACACACACATACACAGTCACACAGTCACAGGCAGCCAAGACACATTCTGAAGCACTGCCAGTCAGCCAGTCAGCTCAGCTCTGTTAAGCTCTCGATCAGCGCCACAGCGATCATGGTCACTGAAAGGTCCAGGCCTGTCACACACCAGAAGACAACACCCCCGCCCCCACCACCGCCCCACCCAAACCCCCACCCCTCCTGCCACCACCCCCACAGGAGACCCAGTCCAATGGAATGCTGTGGACGAGCTGATTGGAGGACTGCTGGCAGTGGTGACGCACTCTCTATCCAGAGCAGTTCCTGCTCACCAGACCCATACACAGCAGGAGCAAGAAGCCTACCCCTTCAGGAGAGGGATGAAACAGGTCCAGAGAGAGAGAGATAGAGAGACAGAGAGAGAGAGAGAGAGAGAGAGAGAGAGAGAGAGAGAGAGAGAGAGAGAGAGAGAGAGAGAGAGAATAAAAAAAAGGGACATAAAGCAAGAGAGACTGCACACGAGAGAGAGGGAGAGAGAGAGAGAGGGAGAGAGAGAGAGAGAGAGAGAGAGAGAGAGAGAGAAAGACAGAAAGAGAGAGAGGGAAACAGAAAGAGAGTGGGAGGGGAAGAGAGAGGGAGACAGAGAGAGACAGAAAGAGAGACAGAGAAAGACTGAGAGAGGGAGGGAGACAGAGGGAGAGAGAGGAGAGAGAAAATAAGAACGAAAAAGGGAAAGAGAGAAGGAGAGAGAAAATAAGAATGAAAAAGAGAAAGAAAGCAAGAGAGAGACTGTGCACATGAGAGCGAGAGGGAGGGTGAGAGAGGGAGACACAGTGAGACAGAAAGAGAGAGAGACAGACAGAGAGAGATACGCTCCCTCTCTCAAGGACATTGCACAGAGGTTATATTTATTGATTTTGTCGCAGGCGCGTGCCGTGGGAGACTCTGTCCTTCCTCACACGTCCTTTCCTGCATCCCATCCCATCAGGAGGGGCAGTGAGCTGAGCTGAGCTGAGCTGAGCTGAGCTGCACGGCCACGGTGGCTCTCGCCTTCTGTGTGCACATACACACGGACTCCTGACACTAACATGAAACGACAGCAGGAAAGCCCTTATGAGACATACTAGCACAAAACATGCGCCCAGCAATCTGCATCAGTCAAGCATTTGGTTGGCACTGTACAAGCCACTCATGCTTCAGTTAAATGTATTTTGTGACTTAAGTGCCACAAACAGCAGGAAGGAGTGTGTTGCCGTGGTGAAGACAGTGACGGGCAGCCTGGTTTTAGAAGCTACAGTCTAGTACCACATTTGGCTACAGTCCAGTTTCCACTGAATCAGTTATTTCTAATTAGCATTGCTCTTCACCAAGGTAAAAGGCAATTATTTAAATCACCCGTATTAAGTGCCAAGGTGGAAGCAGGTGATTTGTATTTCTGGTACTAGATTGTGGCCTCTGAATACAGGTTATCCATCATTGCAGTTGGGGTTTGGCTGAGGTCTGTTATATTTGCAATTGTGATACTGCAATAACTCTACTGGAAAAGCATTAGTCAAATGGCCTACCAGGGGGGATTTCAAGAAGGTGGTTTAAGTATACATACCCAGGTAAATGACTAAACAGCTGTGGCCTAGTGGTTAGAGAGTTGGTCTTGGAGTCAAAGGGTCACAGATTCAAATCCCATTCCACTAGGAAGAATGGGGGTTGGGCAGTAGGCCCAGGATCAGTGCTCTCCTGCACCCTCATCCATGGCTGACGTGCTCTTGAGCAAGGCATCTAACCCCACATTGCTCCAGGGACTGTAACTGAAACCCTGTACCTAAATAACTAAGTTGCTCTGGATACGCATGTCAGCTACAGTAAGAGTAATGTAATGTAAACCTGCTTTCAGCAACACCCCTACTGGTGCCTGGCTCCATAACTGTACAGACTCCAGCTCTCTCCTTCTCTCACACAGCCTGTAATAACATACCACAAGCAGGCCAGATCAGATGATCCCCCATTTACCCATCATCCTTCAGCAGATGGCATAAGCGAGATGTGCCACAGTCCTCTGGAGGCCCCCTAATGACAAAAGGTGCAGGAGCTCTCATTAGTGGGGAGACGCGGGGCACAAGACAGGGCACGCTCCGGAGCACAGGCTGATGGGAGAGGAGGCGTAAAGGAAATCAATGTGCGCTCAGCTATTGTGCTTTCCTTTTCAGCTTTTCCCCTTCCTCTCGTTTCTTTTTTCTGTCAAAGGAAGAAAAACTCTTGAACAAAGGTTCTTCAGTCAGGCATAACTAAGCGATAATCCCACACCACATTCCTTGTTCTGTCTTTATAAGATTTAGTTATACTCTGTTTGAGTAGATCAGGCGAGATTGATTCAGGAGGATATAGCTACTATTATTTTGGTCTAACCAAAACACCTCATTATGTTGTGTATTAAATATATTCACACACACCTATGTATGAATACTGAATGTCACTCAAAAGAGAAGGTTTTGACAGTATGACAGCGTCATGAGAAGGACACAGTGTTCATGTAGATTCAGTATTGCATAAGGAAGTGCACTTTTGGAAGCCATAACAAGTGACACAAATAACACCGCAGTCTCATGCATTTGCATTTTGTGGAGAAAAACTAGCTACCCTTTTCTGGTAACTCACTACATGATTTAAACATTTGCATCAATTTTGCAGCTGAAACAAAGCCAGTATTTTTTTTTTTTTCAAAACAAACACACTGAGTGGAGTTCTTATTGATAGACAAATAAATATCGGGGACCCTGACAAGAACAAAAGAAATGAACCAGATGAGAGTGAAACGGGACTGATTCAGCACTGAATAGTCAGGTACAGTATCCCGTTGCTTCAGATGAGCTTGTATTTCCCACTGTCACCCAAGGCATCATCTCGTCCAGTTAAGACTCATTGCGTGTGCATGCACAGTGACGCGGATGCGCAACCTGGGTTCAGAGCCTACGATCCAGCACAGACACTGCATGAATCTCAACCATTCACTACATCAGCTGATTTTAATTTGCACAACCCTTCCGCCAGACAGAAGAGTATATCATAGAATGTATCTGTATTAAATGCACAGATCAAAACAGGTTATTTGTAACATGTGGTGTTGGGTTGTAGCTTCTAAATAAAGGTTTCCCATAATTGTGTATGCATGCCCGTATGGGAGGAGACTTATATAACTATCTACCTCCTCTGCTTCTCTCTCTCTCTGTGTACATGCACCCTCCTCCCCTGGATTCAGCAGTGGACCAGCTTTTGAGTTGCTCTTACCCCCTTGGTTGTTCTCCTCTCATCTCCTCTCCACTCCTCTCCTTTCCTCTCCTCTCAAAGGCAGCGCTAACGCTTCCCTGAAGGCCATTTGTCAACATCAAGTAGTCTGACAGTGGGGAAATGCGGGACATGGGGGGTCACGAGGCCTGTCACTCAACTGTTTAATTAACCTAGTTGGGGGGTGTTGATGGTGGGGTTTATATATGTGTGTGTGTGTGTGATGGTGATGGTGTGTGTGTGTGATGGTGATGGTAATGTTGATGGTGATGGTGGGGGGGTGGCTGCTGCTCACAGATTTGGTGAAGTTATTTCCTCTCATGCGCTCACCCAGAGCCAGCAGGGGAGCAGACGGTCTGATCTGTGCGTGGTTGGAGAGTGTCTGTGAGGACACAGTCTCGAACGGGATTTGGAGGGAAACAAGGATCAGCAGCCGAGTAAAGCCGTGATGGGGAATGCAAATCATGATTGAAACCCCGGGATAGGAAAAGTCCTCTATGAGGCTCTAAAAAGTCTATCTGTCTGTAACCTTGTGAGTGTGGAAGAGGGCATTGCGGAGCAGGATGGCTGCAGAAGGAGGGACTGACTGAGCGCAAGGGGCAACACTATCCCCTGGTGGCTAGGAGGTGTACGGCGGCTGTTAATTGTTAATGCTGTGTGGCCGTCTCGGCTCTCATTATTGATGAGCTGTGAGTTTCCAAATCAAAGCAAAGGAGAGTGAGTGTCGCACTCAATCAGCCATCAGACAGGATCCTCCTCCACTCTGCCGAGGTGACATTTATTTATCTGCAGGCACACACGACTGTGAGTGACAGAGAGAGAGAGAGAGAGACAGACAGAGAGAGAGAAAGAGAGAGAGAGAGAGAGAAAGAAAGAGAGGGAGAGAGAGATAGAGATAGAGCTATGTGCAGGTTTTTAGTGTCTGCACTTTTTAGTGTCTGAACATTGGCGACTGGGTGAAGGGTGGTTAGCGCAAAGGTCAAATATAGTTTCCGGCTGTTTAGTTTGTAAATTTACATATTTAAAGTACAGATGGAAAGAAAAATTACATACAGATTAATTGGGCTATAAATACACAGGATATAAATTGAAATTGTGGCATCCGTATGTCCAAACACTGACCCAATCTGTAATTCCCATGAAAGAGTAGTAATTTTAAATCCATCACACAGCACATAATGTACCCTGATGTTACATGTACACGTGTGGCTGTGCATGTGGAGTGTGGGGTGGGGGTGGGGAAAAGCTCAGCCATCTCAGGTCTGCTATCGGATATCTGCTGTCTCTCAAACACAGCCTCTTTTCATTGTCTGTGCTTGCCAGCAAGCACCCACCCACCCAACCATACAGACACCAGCAGCTTTCTGTTAGAATAATGGTACGTGACTCCAAGGTTTATCTGGTTGTGCATGCCCCATTACCAATGAGTGATGGAATTCAATGTGCAGTCATTTATCAAGACCAGCTATTCCAATGGCAACAAGGTCTGAGCTTTGGATTTTAGTCAGGCTTTTAGACTAAAGTATGTTTTCTCTATTCCAGCTAATTTCCTTAAGTACAAAATACTCAGCTTGCTTACACCTTGCCTGTATTTAGACAGCCGAGTGTAATAGGTTAACAACCTTTTATAGTTCCTAACAAGCAGCAATCTTCTCGCTGTTATTCACATATTCAGGCACTGGACTATTGCACAAGTGTAAACTGCATGTTCTAGCAAAGTGATGTAAAGAGGGAAATTTGGCTCGTAAGCAACTGTGAAAAACATCCCCAGAGTTGCCTTCCAAAAATACTGATAAGGGCAGCATTGGAACCAGAGGTTCTAGGTCCAAAAATGAAATGTACTGTATACAGACCAAACTGCATGGAAATTAAAATCATGTATTAGGAACACTATATAGTAAACACCAAAAGCTGGCTTTATCCTACATGGTGACATTAATCAAACAATTCACATAAGCTAGTACTGTATGTGACAGTGCAGACCACAGACGAAACTTTTCAGTTTATGAAAGAAACATACTTAAATATCCTTTGTTAAGTATGTGCAATGAGAACATTTTTCCAAAAATTAAAAATATGGTTGGAGTTTCTCTTGTTCACTTCAGAGGTTTAGAATTTAAACACTGTAATAACAATCAATTTGTATGACGATATTGAAAAATTGCCAAAGCAGTTGGTGGCAAGCTGATCAAATGAACTGCAATTTTACCAAGGAAGAAAAGTTACACACTGTTTCATCATCCACAACCTGAAGCCTTCACCGAATGTTAAAGAAGTGCAATTATCTGGGGTGCAGTTGTGTGTGGGAAATACAGCTGTGATACTATTTTGTGTCTCCTGACCGCCAGAGGCGGTGCTTTCAGCACATGGATATCCATCGCACGAACGTGCAGGTCGAGTAATAATATCAACATAGTGACCTGGGTGACGTCACCCGTGACCCTGTGACGGGGCACAAAAGACCGGTGAACCCAGGAAGTAAACCTCTTTCATCTTCTCGCGTCATTGCAGGTCGCAGGTTGTGAGAGTGTTCTTGGAAGTTTGTACTAGCGTTTGTTTCGCTGCCTAATTGGCTGAGGCTGTGCCTTTTTGCACCCCTCAAGAAACGGTTTTCTCAGCGTTAGTTTCTACATTATTTCATCTTGGATTGTTTGCTGTGGAGCCTCCGATAACGAGTGAGCTCGCTCGTGGAGTTATCTAGCCACTGAGGCGGTGTCCTCGGCGTGGGAGGCATACAACACTTTCACCTGTGTGTTTGGAGGTAAGCTATTGTTTTGTTCTTTTTTTTACCGCTTGTCAACACGGTGCTCTCGCCGTTGTTTCCTTTGAGCTGGTGGTTGTGGCGCATGGCGCCATTTTGGTTTCTGCTACCCCTGTTTGTTTATTTACCATCGGACAGTCTCTGTTCACGGACGACTAGCCTTACTGCAGCGCGGTATTTGTTATTGCCGTCGCTTAAGTTTCTTTCTGTTACGGGTGTTTTTGTTTCATCCGCGGGGCTGCCTAAGTTTGCGAGTCCCGGTGTTCACCTCAGAGAGGGTTACCACATCCAGTTCCAACACCGACCGCCGAGATTTCAAGGGGTCAGAACGACCACCATGGGCCGTCCGGAGAAGGCCCGCGTCCTCCGACAGGAAATCGTCAGCCTCCTAGAGAAGGGAGCGATCTCTCCAGTCGGGGAGAGCGAACAGCAAGGTGGGTTTTACTCCAAGTATTTTCTTGTGCCGAAGAAGGACGGCGGTACCCGCCCAATCCTCGACCTGAGGTCTTTGAATTGCCACTTGAAGGTCCTGAGGTTTCACATGCTCTGCACTGTGGATGTGTTGCACCACGTCCAGGCGGGCGATTGGTTCACTGTGATCGATCTGGAGGATGCGTACTTCCACGTTCCGATCGCACCCCACCACAGACAGTTCCTCCGGTTTGCCTTCGAGGGCCGGGCATATGAGTTCTGCGTCCTGCCCTTTGGCATAGCCTTGGCTCCCCGTGTCTTCACCCGGTGTGTGGCGGCGGCACTGACTCCGCTTCAGGCCCAGGGCTTGCGCATCTTGCCCTACCTGGGCGACTGGTTGATATGCTCACGGTCAGAGGCTCTGGCCCGCTCGGACGTCGCGACTGTGCTGTCGCATGTCGCAGACCTGGGGCTGAGGGTCAATTACAGGAAGAGCTCGTTGGTGCCCTGCCAGAAGACCAACTTCCTGGGCATTCACCTGGATTCGCGGGCGTTGAGGGCAACCCCCTCTCAGGCCAGGATCCGCAACATCCACCAACTGCTTGGCCGCTTCAGGAGGGGCAGATCGCTCACCCTGAAGTCTTTCCAGCGCCTGCTCGGCATGCTCACTGCTGCCTCCTCTCTCGTTCCGTTGGGGCTCCTGGATCTACGTCCGCTTCAGTGGTGGCTGAACGACCTTCGCCTCGACCTGGCCCTGCACGGGCACAGGCTGGTAAAGGTCACCCACACCTGCCACAAACTCCTCCGTCCGTGGAGGAGGAGGGCGTACTTCACGCGGGGTGTTCCCCTAGCCGCTATCCCTTCCCAGCGGGAGGTCATCACTACGGACGCCTCCCTGGAAGGATGGGGGGCGGTGTGGCAGTGCCGGACGGCCAGGGGCTGCTGGAGTTCTCAGCAGCAGCGGCAACACATCAACGTGTTGGAGCTACAGGCTGTGTTTCTCGGCCTACAGCACTTCCTCCCAGACCTGGCCGGCAGACACGTTCTGGTGAGGACCGACAACTCCACGGTGGTGTACTACATCAACCACCAGGGGGGCACCAAGTCCCTCCGGTGCTTGCAAGTGGCACAGCGGCTGTTGCGATGGGCCCATCGTCATCTCCTCAGTCTTCGGGCTGTGTATTTGCCAGGCGCCGCCACCAGGGCCGCGGATCTGCTGTCTCGCCGTGGCCCCGACCCGGGGGAGTGGAGGCTCAACCCAGCGGTGGTGCTCGCCATATGGGAACGCTTTGGCAGGCAGAGGTGGACCTCTTTGCGTGCCAGGACTCGACTCACTGCCCTCTGTGGTTCAGTCTTCATGGCCCCACCCCTCTAGGCCTGGACACGCTGTCGCATGCGTGGCCGAGGCAACGGCTTTACGCATTCCCCCCGTTGCCACTTATAGTGCAGACTCTCCACAGAGTCGTGGTGGACCACCACACAGTGCTACTGGTAGCCCCTCGATGGCCAGGGAGAGTGTGGTTCCCGCAGCTACTGCAGCTGCTGGACGGAGACCCCTGGTGCCTGCCAGTGAGGCAGGATCTTCTGTCGCAGCTGGGGGGCCAGATCTGGCACCCGGATCCGGCCAGGCTGCAGCTCCGGCAGGCTGGACCCCTTGCTAGATTTGTGTGAGCCAGCAGTGGCCGACACCATTGCCAGCTCTCGGGCAGCATCCACCAATGCCCTCTATGCCAACAGGTGGAAGCTGTTCTCTGCTTGGTGCATGACGCAGGGCGTGGAGCCCACACGCTGCCCCCTGCCTACCATTCTGCTGTTTCTACAGTCGCTGTTTGACAAGGGGCTCACGCCTTCCACCATCAAGGTGTACGCTGCTGCCATCTCTGCACAGCATGCCAGGGTCGACGGGCGGACGGTGGGATCCCATCCTTTGGTGGCTCGCTTCCTGAAGGGTGCCCTTTGCCTGAGGCCCACCCGGCGGAGCCGGGTGCACACATGGGATCTGCCTTTGGTGCTGCAGGCTCTCTGCGACGCACCGTTTGAGCCCCTGCTGACGGTGGATGTTTCATGGCTGTCTATGAAGACGGCATTCCTTCTGGCCATCACGTCAGCGAAGCGCGTTGGGGAATTGCACGCGCTGTCGGTTAGTGGGGACTGCCTGCGCTGGCACCCTGGCGGCAGTGGGGTCACTCTGTGGCCTAACCCCTCTTTCCTACCAAAGACCCTCTCCTCTGCCTTTGTTAATCAGCCTCTTAGCCTGGCAGCGTTTGAGGCGGGTCAGGGGGAGAGGTCTGATCTTTTATGCCCTGTGCGTGCCCTATGGGTGTATGTGTCCCGTACGGAGGACTTTCGTTTGACTGACGCCCTGTTTCTGTGCCATACAGAGCCAAGACGGGGCTTGGCACTTTCCAAGCAGAGGCTGTCCAAGTGGGTAGTGCCTATAGGCACAGTAGCTCCACAGTACCTCGGGGTGTTCGGGCGCACTCCACCCGCAGTATGGCGGCCTCGTGGGCATCATTGAGGGGCGTGCCCCTCTCTGACATATGCAGCGCTGCCTCATGGGCATCTAGCTGCACTTTAACCAGATTTTATCGGATCAATGTTGTCCCGCATAATCCTGTCCCAACGGCAGTGGTTCCTGGCCCGCCCCAGCAGCACTGAGTATGGGTAAGCACTCCTCATGACTTGGTTGGTACGAGTCATCCATGTGCTGAAAGCACCGCCTCTGGCGGTCAGGAGACACAAAATAGAACGAGGGTTATGTATATAACCACGATTCTATGAGTGTCGGATGACCGCCAGAGCTTGGCCGTCACTCGGAGTGTTCACGAGATGTGCCAAGAGGTCTACTTCCTGGGTTCACCGGTCTTTTGTGCCCTGTCACAGGGTCACTATGTTGATATTATTACTCGACCTGCACGTTCGTGCGATGGATATCCATGTGCTGAAAGCACCGCCTCTGAACCACTCATAGAACCGTGGTTATATACATAACCCTCGTACTGTGTAGCCTGTTAGCCTAGATAGGTTTTCACTTCTTATTTTCATTGTAAAATCTGGATTGAAAAGATACCAACACACCATGTTGGTTCTGTTTTCAAGCCTGTGTGTATTATTGTGCTGAGCAGAGCAAATTTACCTTGTGGAGATAGTGTATCTGAGTATTTCTTAAAACGATCCCGTCTCTACCCTGCCCTAGAAACGATGGCTCCCCTTCCCTGAGAATTACTTGGGGGGGGGGGGGGGGGTTATTTTTGAGCCAAAAAAGGAATAAGGGACTTGACCTAATCTTGTTGATGTAACAACTTTCAACATTAATTTCTCATCCCTTCTTCTCATCTCTGCCCGTGTCCGCTGAAACTCTTTTTTCCATTTGATTTGCAGGAAATGTGCTGTTCCACTTACCTGGGAAAATTGGGGAAGTTGTGACGTTTTTAGTGGCCCCTGTTATCGCGTGCGTAATTACAGTGATAAATGAGTTTTCCGCGCTTGTCCGGCTCCGAGCGGAGATGTGATGAGTCGACTCGGACCATCCCAGCTGCAGCCTGCAGGCCTGCTGACGGCAGCACGTGAAGCTCACACCGGTGCCAGGTAGTACACGGAGAACCACAACAGATGGTTAATAAGGTCAGGCTACACATTACTTCTCTGGAATAAAGTCATGACAAATTGGTCTAGCATGAGCCAATTTGGCTGAAAAAAAACAACCTTCGATTTGGACAAATTAAGGTCAAGCTAAAAGTGGCTTAAGCAGAATAATCTATGAGGTTTTCCTGGTAACCATACATTGCTATTAGCCTATGTCTTGGCCTCTGTGCTGCTAAAAGCGAAAATGTCTGTACCTGTCCCTCCAGAGCAGGATGTTGTCAGTTCAAAATTCAAACCATTTCCAACCTTTCAATCACAAGTCACAAATCAATTCTAGAATTCTGATTCCACCTTCCACTTGACTATTCTCTGTCCAAAAATGAGGGTCCTAGGCCTTCCCACAGTTCAGCAAAAGAAACTCAAGGATACTGATGATTACTATCAGTTTTCCTGTGCTCAGTGGACCAGTAGCAATCCATCAAAATGATAGCATCTTTGGGGAAAAAGGGGGAAAGTTAAAGCTCATTCCATCCACTCTGTGTGGCAATTCATTACAATTTTGTATCATCTTTTAAATGTGTTCAACAATAGCCCATATTTGTATAATAAACAAGACTACTGCAATTATGTAAAAGAAAAGGACATCCTCATGCCTAAGCACATCTTAGGTATCTCTTAGAGATATAACAGAAGTTGAAATTGACTGGACTACCGGGTGAGAGTGAGTGTAGAGGTTATTTCAGAGCCATCCACTCCCCTGTCCTCTGGGGGATTGTCCCCTAACAGAGAGGGGCAGAGCCACAAGCGCAGCCATACAGAGGAGAGGGGAAAGTTTACACAGACACCAAAGTCCTCCAGGTGAAACAGAAACGGGCAAAAGGTTTCAGCGAGTAAACAAGCTTATTTTTATCCCTAGGCAGGTCTCAGAGGGAAGCTTTGCTCTGCCCCAGTCTTCCTGTTATCCTATCAGATGTTCGCTGTGTAGGGTAACATCAGAGCACGGAGCATTCCCAAATGCACCCCAAGATGATCTGGAGTGAAAAGGTAGAACTATACACAATCCCCCTTTCCATTAATTCACACTGACTCCTCATAAACCTGAATATATATAGTAGACTACACTGAAGTTTTCCATAATCCTTTGCCAAAGGTTTTTGGGTTATTTTGAGCTATAAATCATGACTGTAATCATTAAATAAATTTTCTTTTGTTAATTTCTGCTTGTTGGGTTATTTAGACAGTCAAGATGGTGATGTCAGGTCACACAAAGTGAACGTACTGAAAATATATCTTCACATATTTCTACTTGACTGGCACAAAGCATCAACAAAAATGGAACACTAATCTAACATTCGGACACTTCCAGGAGTAAGAATAAACACGCTTGAAACTTCAACACAAGATTTAATTTACATTGGACTTCAGCTGAAACCACCACGACAGATTGTATGTATATTGCTTACGCTGCTCCTCACATTTGAACTGGATACGAGTCTTCTTCCCCCTTCCCCTGGCCAATCAAAACCGCTATGACTCCTGATAAGCAGCAGGGGGCAGCAGAGATGACTGGTCTCTACACAGCATCTCAGATGTGGAAATGAGATTTGGCCGTTTTTATAACATGAAAGGATTCATTCAAATTGATGTAAGGAGCACCATAAGGTTTTATTTCTCTCTCTTTTTAAACGAAGACTCCTTTTTAAAAGGTTTTCATTATTTATAGTTATCTTTTTTTTTTTGCTCAAGCACAATGCATACAAGTCTAAAGTGCAAACACCACGACAACCATGCCACTTTAATGACCATAATGGGACTGACCACCGTAACACCCTTCCCTTGAGTCAAAAAAGCCCAATCCTGTAGAAAACCTCTCTTCAAAATAAAAAAATAAAAAAAGAGAGAAAGAAAGGAAAAGAGGGCGATGAATAACTTAGCCAATACTGTAATTTCACAGCACACAGTAGTCATGAACGTCTCTATTTAAGTACACAGTTCCTCGCTTCGTTTGGGCTCTCGCGGTTCACAGGCGGAGCGAAAGAATGAAGCCCGTATTATTTATATATCGAAAAAACACAAAGTCCCACAGCTCAGGAGAAGCCATTCAAAACTCTTTGGCAACGGCCAAGAAAGAGTTTGTTTTTACTAAAGTCCCACCCTCGTTCATATTTGCAGGGAGGAAGAAAAAAAAATACAACATGGTCTGCAACATCACACCATTTCGTAGCTGCAAAGGACTAAATTCCATCATCTAAACGCAATAAATTACAGTAGTACAGATTTTTTTTTCTTTTTTGGCAAATTAAAAAAACAAAAATGATCTGAGTGCATATGTGCATGGCATTCACAAGTATACATTCATCCAAAATACATGTTTTTTGATTTATTTTTTCCTTATGGAGCAACATCTTATGGATGCGAGAACACCAACGTTCCTTTAGCCCCTTCCCACGCATGATGGGAGCACCGGAGCACACGGCTCTCCTCTCCTCCAGGGCTTCATCTCACTTTAAGAGCTTAGAGGCAAAAAGTTTACAACCTGCTTTCGTGAGCACAGTCCACCTTGACCAGACGACGACAACGCAACAACAGTTTTTCTTTTCAAGACCTCGGGGACCAGTAAGGAGGAAAGAGAGAGCACTTCCACAGATTACCACACATCTCTCTCTCTCTGGCACACACACTCCATCTCTCACTCATTGACTAACACCACACACACACACACACACACCATCTCTCTCTCTCTCAAACACAAACACACAACATCTCTCACTGACTTACAACACACGCACACACACCACACATCTCTCTCTCTCTCTCTCTCTCTCACACACACACCATCTCTCACTCACTGACTCACAACACACACACACACACACACACACACACACACACACACACACACACACACACACACACACACACACACCATCTCTTACTCTCTCCCTCTCTGTCTGATCCTCTCACCCTCAAACCTTGGGTCAAGAGCATTCCTATGAGCTAAGGCTGAGCCCGGAGTGCCTACTCTGTAACATCCAACAGGCACGGAGGGGAGGGGAGGGGAGGGGAGGGAGGAGGGGATATTGTCATTACAGTACTTTTGTTTTTCTATTAGCCCACCAAGGCTACATGTTCCGAGTGGGACTCCCCAAGTGAGTTATGAGACAGGAGCACAATCCGTACCTAAAAAATAAATCCTTTAAAAAAAAAAAAAACAAAAGATGAAAAAATGAAGTTTCACCTTTAGTAACAGTCAACCAGAAATGGCATGCAAAAACAAAACAAGGGTTGGGGGGGGAGAAGATGATGAAGGAAAATGACCTGACCCCTTCTTCAGCTAAGCAGGGGGGGTGAGGGGGGGGGGGGGGGTTGACACTGTGTGGTGCTACGGTCTGCCCATCGCACTGGGCAACAGCAGAGCAGCATGTATTTTCTATTGCACATGTGAAAGACAGGAAGAAGAAGGTAGCGGTGATGGTGGTGGTACTGGTGGAGGCAAAACAATAAGAGACACTGGGACAAAGGCTTGTGCTTTCAAACTCAAAGGCAGCCTTGCAAACGGACGGCCCCCTCGCTTTTTAGTACTCAGTGTCCGAGCCCTCGGCCGCGTCCGTGTTACGGGACAGCATGTAGTTGTCCATGTCGATGGAGGGGCAGTTGTGGATGGAGTAGCGGAGGCGCTCGGCCAGCACGGCCTGGCTGGTGTACGGGGGCAGGCGCAGCTGGAAGAAGCAGGTCTGGGCCGTGGGCAGCCCGTTCACCGGCTGCAGGGGGGAAGAGAGGAGCAAGAGGAGAGGACAGATTAGATACATTACATTACACTTAGCACATGCTTTTGTCCAAAGCCACTTACAAAAGGAGGATACAGCAAACCCCCCCCACCCCCCCCCCACCCCCTAGCCCCCCCACCGCCCACTCCTACACACACACACACACACACACACACACACACACACACACACACACATGCGCACGAGGCAACAAGGTTAAGAGTTGGTTAGCAGAGGTTAATTTTGTTAGGAAGGGAAACAGTCTCGGAAAAAAATGGTCTTAAAGGTCACGAGGGATACCGCTGCTTGTGTAGTGACCGGTAGGATGTTTCACCATTGAGGGACAACGACAGAGAAGAGTTTAGATTGACGACACACAGTGGGGAACAGGCCTACCATGCTCTTTTGACCACTTGCTAGAAAAGTAATGCTCAACCTTGCTTTAAAAGCTACTATCTATTTAGTACCACATATTTGTTTCTGCCATTCACTTCAAGTCATCTGATTCTAATTAGTACAACCCCTCAATCAGGTAGAAAAGGTGATGATAGAAATCACTGTATTAATTGCACAGGTAGAATCAGATTTCGAATATGTGGTATTAGACCGTAGCATATCACAAGTTGCTCAACCTTGCTTAAGCAGCAATATGCAACTTTGAGGACTTTTTCTGTCTTTTTCCCAACGGAGTTCCCCCTAGTGTCTCCAAGTACATGGACACTCTCGTAAAAATAGACTGTTTTGCCTCCCCCTCACCCTGTGCATGTGTTTTCAACTCAACTGATCAGTGCAACCAGCAAGCACTAAAGTAGTCATGCTAAGAAGTCAGAAGTTAACGTGATCCTGCTGCTTCTCACGATATTCGAGACTTTGTGTGACTGAGGGTGCCGGGACGGACACCCAAATATTGCAAGCGTGGTATTCTGTCCACAGACAGCGCCGGGGGCCATTGACAATGTCTTCATTTGCCTGGTAATGACTCATTTAAGCATCTACCGACTTGTGAAGATGATTAATTAACTCGAAAAAGGTGCATGGTGCTGCTTTGAAAGCTGCTATTTATCTAGTGCTGCATATATATTTGTTCATGCCATTCACTAAATCTGCTGATTCTAGTTAGCACGACCCCATCAGGTACAAGAGGTAGTGATAGAAATGACCTGTATTAATGGTACAGGTAGAATCATGTTTTGAATATATGGTATTAGATTGTAGCATATCGCAGGTTGCCAATCAATGGGCTGGAAGATTTTAAGTGCTTCAAAAACGTCAAAGTTGAAGCTCCAGACAGATCGCTCTGGCTTACCCGGTCTACTTTGATGATCTGGAACTTCTGGGTGATGTCTGCGGGGTTGGAGGGCAGGCGGGAGCGGCCCGACACGAAGCGCAGGAACAGCACCCGCTCCTCATTGGTGAACTCCTCCAGGCTCTGCCAGAGCCAGCCAATCAGCTGGTGGCTGTCGGTGATGTCCCGGTAGCGGACCACCTTCTTCAGCATCTCCACGGAGACCTCGGGCAGGCCGCACACCAGCTGCTCCAGCTGCCGCGCCGTCAGCAGGGAGAGTAAGGGCACGGGGATGATGGAGGACATGCCCTCTCGCACAGCCGCCACCTACACGCACACACCCACAGACACACAGACACACACACACCCACCCACACACACAGATGGATAAACACTCGCATGCACACACACAGATGGAGACCCACATGCACACACACACACACACACGGATAGATGGAAACTCACACAGACACAGACAGAGACCCAGACACACGCGAACGCACGCACACACACACACACGGATGGAGACCCACATGCACACACACACACGGATGGATGGAGACCCACATGCACACACACGGTAACATACACACACACAGACATACAAGGACACATACACGTGCATGCCCACACACATGTGCACACACAAACACACACAAACCCACAGACGTGCACACACGCACAAACCCACAGACACACACACACACACACACACACACACACACACACACACAGACAGATAGTCAGCAAAAACTCCACTGCACAGCAATTACAACATGTGCTACAGACCATTACTTCATCGACAGGCCAAAGGTGGACATAGATCTGAGAGCACGGCCCGTCAGTTCACAAGGACAGCCTTTGGGCCAGTGAACACACACGCACGCACACACACACACGTACACGTGCGCGCACACACACACACACACACACACACACACACACACACACACACACACACACACACACACACACACACACACACTATTGATCCCCACTGCCTCTCTGAAAAATTGTCCACCTCTGGCTGCATGGACTGCTGTAATGCCCACTGAGGCCAACAGGTTGTGGACTTGAGCACAGGTAGCAGTGAAGGTCCATTCACACCAAGAACTATGATGAATAAAATTCTAATGATATGAGCATCCAACACTACAGAATGACATTTCAATGTTGTGATTCTAGATGTGCAAGACTAGTGAGTGTAAACAACTAAAGGAGTGACATTCTGTGACTAATAGTGATCTCCGATTGGCTGCAGTGTTTTTCTTTTTTTGTGAAACTGGTCTGGAAGTGATCTGAAAAATATCACTACAGCTGAGGTGTGGGCTGCAATCCAATAAAGGTAAAGCAATCTCAATTATCAAAACAGATAATTGTAGTAACAGTTACAGTTATTATTCCTAGTGTAAATGACTGTAGTGTGTAATGTGCTGGTAGGTTCTAAGGGGAGCACCTGTCGGTCCATCTCGTGCAGGCGGTATTCCAGTGCCCGTTCCACGTACTCGGTGCGGTTGGAGAACGTCAGGGGGATGTTGTGGCCTCCAGGGATCACTGGCACCAGCTTGCCATCTGCACTGTGGGCCATAAATGAGTCCAGTGGAATCATCTAGACGGAGAGAGAGAGAGAGGGGGAGAGACAATTACCACATTTATTTTTGTTTCCTTCATTGCTTGCAAGACACCCTACTGCATTAGGCAAATGTATAGTCTCTGGGGCTAAATAAATAATGTTGCTGACAGATGTGGGCCCACAGGCTTTCATACTTCTGCGCCAAAAAATGATACAGAATACCTTTTCAAACCCAAGTGAATAAAGCACATGTCACATGTGAACAAGGAAACAATACAGAACTTTGAGTGTCTACCAAATCAGAGTATACAACAATATCTGTGCCATTTTTTGTTGTATGTGACTCTCTGTGACCCCCTAGCAGACAGAAAATTTGTGTCTTTTCCATCATGTTTCATTGCCACATGTTGCCTGGACTATTAATTGGTCTATATGGACTACATTCTGGGAACATAATGAAAATCCCATCGCGCCGTCACTTTTTCCATTCCAACCATCTCCCCCCTCCCCCCAACTCTTTCGGCGCCTCTCCAGGTGTCTGCAGACTGCTTTCTCAGAACCAGGAGCACCTCCACGGGGGGAAAGGTCAAGACGATCCCATGTGCCAGTACTGTCAATGTCAATTTATTTATAAAGCACTTTATAAACAACAGCATTTGACCAAAGTGCTTTATACATTGACATGGGGACCTCTATTAATTATAAGGGGAGCAAAAATTGTCTTCTTTTAAAGGGCCCAAAATGTCTAGCAGCAACATTGCGGGGGACATTATGAAAATCCCATCACACTATCACATTTTCCATTCCAACCCTTTTTTCCAACAACCTTTTGGGCACCACTCCAGATCCACTCCAGAGTCTGGATCTGTTCCAGTGCGGATCAGTGCCGGCTCACTGCTCACTGCCCCCTTACCGTTGTATTTCACTACAGTGCTACGTAAGGGAACTCTCCAAAGGCTGCGGTTTCCCTTGACTAAATGTCTTAGCAACAAATCAGCGAACAAAAACTGAAGGCAGAACCAGTAGGTTGAAAGTTCCCACCCAACAAAGTCCGCACACACTGTAAGGTATGCCTGTGTAGACTGTCCAAGCTCTTTGAACGAAGTGAAAAAGTCTGGTCCACCAGGCTACTTATAGCTCATTTCCACCACCAAGGTGCCAGTGCCAGTGCTGGTGCCCAATCTAGAACTGGTTCTGCATGTTTTGACCGAACTCTGACAGGTGCCGGTGCCAAGTTTTTGCACAGCCCTGGTGGAAAAGAGATATTAGTTCTTCCATTGCAACCCTTTGTTCCACCAACCCTTTGATACGGTGCCAGACCCACTCCTGAGTCTGGAGCCATTCCAGTGCGGATCAGTGCCGCCTGGCTCACCGCTCACTGGCGCACCCCCTCCCCTCCTCACCACGGTGAAGTTCTCCTCGGTGATGCCGCTGTTGTCCAGGTGGAGGATTCCTTGCAGGGAGCGGTAGGTGAGCAGGTCCACCTCCTCCAGGTCGCCGCCGCCCAGCGGGATGGAGCACAGCTGCTTCCACACCCACGGCGCCAGGTGCAGGTCCAGCGGCTTCTTGGTGCGGATGGCCACCGCCATCAGGATGCCCAGGAAGCGGAACTGCACCAGGTGATCCTCCGACACCGCGGCCGGGTTCAGCAGAAACCTACAAGAACCAATTGCCACTGCTGCTTAGGAACCACGACCTGTCTGACTTTCTCCATTTCAAATGTCCACACACATAGCATAAATACACGGACACCGGCCATACGAAATCAGTCATGGACAACCTGCATCATAATCTAAAGTCAAGTATGACATGTTTGTTCAAGCCATTCACTAAATCAGCTAATTCCAACTAGCACAACTCCTCATCCAGTTAGTGGACTTCAATAGTGAAATCACCTGTATTAAATGCAGGTAGAAGCAGGTAATTTGTAATAGATGGTACTGGTTATGAGCTTCTAAATATAGGCTGCCCATCAATGTACAAAATACATGATCGCTGCCGAGGTATGTATGTACCGACTGTGCCAGCAGGGGCTAGAGAAACTGGTACAGGTATGAGACACACCTGTCTGTGTTGCTTCCCATGTCAGTGGAGCTGTTAGGGGTGTGTATAAGCAGGTCCACCACGCCAGACTGGAGCTCCTACACACAGAGAGAAAGAAAGAATATTGTGTTATTACTCTACATGCTTTCACTATGCAGCATTTGATTGCCTTGCCAGTACGGGCATATTCAAACTGAGGTGAATCCAATTAAATTGAGTTAACAAGAGCTGACAGAAAGAAATGGACAGAAATAGACATGCTTCAGAAATGTTCTGGCTCTAGTACTCACCTGACACATCTCGGTGATGGTGTCGTCAAACACTCCCCCCGCGTCATCCGCTCCCTCCCCCACCAGCTTCACCTTCCAGGCCCGCGAGGGCAGCCGCAGCTCTGTGGGGTTCAGCGCCACCACCTGCTTGGCGATCTGCACAAAGATGGGCTTACTGGAGCGGCCCCTGCAAACAAAGACACACACACACAAAGACACACAGACACACACACACACACAGATTAACAAACACAGAGGCAGCAGAATTCAGGGGAAGATGATCTGACTCTAAAGGTGATAATACATTGGATGACTTTTTTAACAATGTTGCAAACCAACACCATGACAGACTCCTAATACTTTGACTGAACGATCGTGACAAGATACCCTGATGAAAACTAGTAGCCTGATCTCAGTTGGAAAAGTGTCAAAACAATGCACGTTTGCCTGGCAACATTGCTCAAAATGTCACCCTGTGTGTCATGACTTTAAGGCAGTATTGCTTACACCTTTTAACAACTACATTCATTACTGAACCAAAAAAAAATCACAATCTGAGACCTGGTGGATATCCTCTTGACGGTGATCTGGGGGCCGTAGGTCTTGCCCTGGGTCATGGTGCGTCCGATGGAGCGCACCAGGGGCAGCGTGTTGACCTTGGGGGAGAGGAGCCCGCGGAGTTGGCCCTGCACGATGGCGGCCGTGCCAGAGCTGTAGCGCGACGCCAGCACCTGGTGTTGGGGGAAGGAGGGGGGGCAGCGATGAGTACAATGAGGCTAATGAACACGTGCATCCTTTATACATTGGCAGAATCTGCACTGGGGCCTTCAGTGAAGTAAACAACGCACATCCATCAAGTCTGCACACCTGTTCATTCATCGAGCCGTCACGCTCTCTGGCTCCATTCCAACACCGTGACATGACGACATGACATGACATGACATGTGTACTGCAACCTTTCCCCCCACCACATCCACTTCTGGTACCCCATGAATTACACCACAATTAGAAGACTCCCAAAGATTAATTTCATTAAATTATGTGGGGGCACAAATTTTGGCCAAGTTTTATGCTAGTTAAGACGACCTACAGTAAATAGTCTTTCTGAATATAAATAGCAAGAAGATGCCTGACGCTTACAGTGAAACACATTGTTCTGTCACAACAAAAAATCAGTTCTGTGTGCGATGTTAACTATGAATTGTTTACATTTTATAGCAACTTTGCACACCAGTGAATTAACACAAAGAAAGAAGAGCGGGATAGCTGTAGGGCGCTGGGTGGCCAGTCAGTCAGTGGGTGGGTCACCTGGTTGCGCGGCTCCAGGTTCAGCAGTCTCCAGGACTTGTACATGAGGTCGGAGAAGTGGTAGAGCACGCGGAGGCGAGCACTGAGCACCTCGGGGCTGCAGTCCTTCAGGGCGTTGTACTGGGGCGGCACGGAGAGGGGCAGGCCCAGCTGCACCGACGGGGAGCCTGCTGGCACGCAGAGAGAGAAGTGCAAAACTTACATCCAGCGACACGCTCCCAACCACGCACCATACACCCATTATCCAACAACTCATCCAGCAACCAACAACCCAACCTGCGCCCAACAACTCCCCTCACAACCAACAACTCACCCTGCACCAAACAACTCACTCCATATCAAACAACTCACCCCATATCCAAGAGCTCACCCTACACTTAAAAATCTCAGCTCACACCCTAAAAGACACACAACTAGACACACAACAACTCACTCCTGGTCTATTCATTTTGTAGTACTGTCAATATATTACTGTGCAGAGTGAGCAGAGTGAATGTAGCAAGTATAGAGGAACTATTGGTTATTTTTGTCTTTATCAGTGTTCTGTCATGATGAGCATACCTGAAGCAAATCCCTAACAATAAAGTATTGCGTAAAACCTAATTTTACCAAATCCCTGTTGCAGTGTATCTACACGTAACGGCATGTAACTTTGTGCACGTACACTGCACATACTCTACACTTACCCCAATGCCAACGCTAACCCTAAGGTACAGTACAGTCTAAGCACATAATGTCACATTGTTGAACACTTTGCTAAACTGTACCTCATATACTGTACATATATACTGTACAGTACACTATAACGGGGACAGTAAAATAAAGTGTAACCATGTATTGAATCTTGAACACACACAAGTGTAAACCAATGTTATCCAATGTTATGGTTAACAGATATAATAAAATCAGTTTGACAGAGAAAGTACAGAAAGAAAAAATGTGGTTTGACAATGTGCACTAGTGAACTGCAGTGTTCATGAATATGAGTGTGGTTGTACAGCTAGAATGCCATCAGGGTATATTTTGTACAACATCTGTGCATTGTTTTTACTGTTATCAGGTCTCCACAGACTTTCGAACCTAAGCCATGTTGTGTGTTTTGTGTCCCTCCTGTGTATTTTGTGGAAGAGCATCTGTGAGTGTGTGTATGTGTGTGTGGTTTATTGTGGAGACTGTGTGCCAAGTAGTGTAGCCGATGCCAGCTGATGTGTGAGTTAGTTTGTTTGCGTGTGTGTGTATTTGTGTGTGTGTGTGTATAAGTGTATAAGCTGAAGGAGGTTCAGAGACACCACCAGTCATCTTGCCTGCCCAGCCCAGTGAGTGCATGTACAGTAGGGTGCTGTGTACCGGAGGCTTTGGCTGAGGCGGACGGCGTGGTCCAGGCGGCACTGTGGCATCGGCCTGCGGAGATTTGCCGGATGTTTTTGCTCTGGAGAGCGGTCACTAATGTGGGCTCCTTCACGGGGTTAGTGTGAGCCAAACCCAGCTGCAAAAAAACACACACACGCGCACACACACACACAGATCCATTCATACCCCATACACACATACAAGCAAACAAATGTGTGGAGATGAAAGCAGTGTTACACCATTCATAGAGACAGACATGTCAGCGCTCATCTGTGAACACCTGGCTTGATTGTGCATGGGAAATCTGTGTAGTGTGCATGTGCGTGTGTGTGTGTGTGTGTGTGTGTGTGTGTGTGTGTGTGTTTGTGTGTGTGTGTGTGTAAGCAGGGAGATGCAGAGACACCACCAGCTATCCTCCCTCCCCAGACCAGCAAGGACATGCAGAGGGTACTATCCATCCACATGCCACTCTTACCTTCCTCTCCACAAACCCAGCAACCTCCCCCGCACCCACCCACACAACATGCACACACACACACCACAAACACACACACAACAATGGCAGTGGGGATTTAGTGCATGTGCTTGCCCTGGCTGTCCACAAACACACGCTACTGTGGGCTATCCCCACACAATGCACATCAGCTGTGTGTGTGTGTGTGTGCGCGTGTGTGTGTGTCAGAGAGAGAGCCAGCCCCACAAAACACATATCAGCTGTGTGCATGTGTGTGTGTGTGTGTGTGTATGTGTGTGAGAGAGAGAGAGACAGTCAGCCCCACAGAATACACATTGGGTGTGTGTGTGTGTGTTTGTGCGTGATCCGCTCGGCCAGCCTCCACAGAAGAACCCACATCGGCTGCCTGCCTGCCTGCCGCAGAGCTGGCAACGCCCCTGTCGCCATGGCAACCCGCTCAGGACCCAGCCAGTTCAAACGACAGTGCAACACGCAACACAACACAACACACATCACAACACACATCACAACACACAACACACTCAGGCAAATGAAATACTGCTAGCGCAGGAAGTGTTCGCTTTACATTCCCCATCATTGATTTTATACGAATCTATAAGCCTGGAATAAACAACTCTCTCTCTGCCGACATAAATCACTGCTTGGCAAGCGGGGGCGGCGGGATTTCACCTGAGCGGAGCTGGTGCACGGCAGCTAATCATTAACGTGTCAATCACAAGCATGCCAGGATAGATAGCGTTCAATGGAGGGTAAAAGGGAAGCCTCTTCGGTTTGGGGAGAATATTCAACCTGGAGAACTATTATGGATGATGTAGTATTTTAAATGATTATAAATGGGAGTTGCTAGTGTGTGTATTTATGTACGCGATATTGTATGCAAGGTCTGAGCTTAAACTGTGTGTGTGTGAGAGCGAGAGAAAGAGAGAGAGTGAGAGCTGCTGTAAGGATTTATAAATTTAAGCTTAAGCCATGTCTGAATATATATATATATATATATATATATATATATATATATATATATATATATATATATATATATATATATATATGTGTGTGTGTGTGTGTGTGTGTGTGTACCTGGCCCTCGCAGTTGCAGCCCCAGGCGTACACATCTCCGTTGGAGCAGAGGGCCAGGACGTGCTCGCAGCCCACAGCAATGTCCTCCACAAACACCCCCTCCAGCGCCGGCACCACCTGCGGTCGGTTATGGTGCTTCAGCATGGAGTCTGGCAAGCCTATCAAGCGCTCTGACAGAGGAAAAAATGAACACTCATCAACAGAACCACACAGACAGAATAAGAATGTGCACACATAAACAGCAGCAGCCACGCAAAAATATACACACACACAATAAGAATCACATCAGACACATCAACATCAACAACAGCAGCAACAAAGAACACACATACAAGAATACACACACATACAAACACACAAAAAAATGAGAATTCAGACACAACTGCAAAACACAGAAACACGCACAGAAATACAGAACACACACACACGATGAGAATTTAGACTCATAAATAACAGAGAAACAGAAGAATTCACACACAGCAAAACAGAACACACACACACACACACACACACACACACACACACACAGTCTCTACCTTGCCCAAAAGTGTACACCCGCCCATCCTTGCCCAGCGCCACCGAGAAGTGTGTCCCACAGCCAACTTTCTTGACTCCCTTATTACACAGCAGCTCCACCTTCTGATCAGCAGAGCGGTGAGACACAACACAGAGTAACCATAAGAGTGATCAGTAGAGCAGTGACACACAACACAGTTACCATATGGGTGAAAGTGCTCAAGTGACAAAAAGGTCAGGAAGTGTCAAGGCTGGTGGCACGCCATCAAAACATGGGCGTAGGCAACGCACCTGAGGGTAGCACTTTACTGTGCAGGGCCCTGTGCCCAGCTTGCCATAGTCGCCATCCCCAAACGCCCAGACGGTCATGCCATCAGAGGACAGCACCAGCGTGTGGTTGATGCCACAGGACACCTGCAGAAGAGGGACAGGAGGAGTGGTAATAACAATAATAAAGCATATTAGTTAGATGGCACTTTTCATATACACTACTTACAAAACGTTAGGGATATTTGGCTTTTGGGTGAAATTTCAGGATGAACCTAAAATGCACTGTAGCCTTAACCAACTGTTCAACGTTTTAGGACTTTTTGCACATCTTGCTGTTGTGTAACAAGGAGCTTAATGGCAAAGTTTACAGCAGGTGTTGGATCCATGAATCGACCAATACATTTTCTCGTTCAATTAGAAGTGGTATTTAAACAGTCTCCTTCATCATGCTGTTCACATTTTGACATCAAGAGACCAAGATGACAGTTGACAAGTTATTGAGACACTGACATTTTTTGTTGTTGTATACCCACTATTGTTGGCTTTTGTTTCAATGAATTGTGAAGGAAATCACCATTGCATCCTTCTACTTAAATGGTCCACTTTCATGATATAATACCACTGTAGTGTGAATTTTCGACATTTTCCATGAATTTCACCTGAAAGTTCACCTCAGTTCAAGATGCTGTAGAAGAATAGAACGCAGAAGAATAAAACAAATGTATGGTGTGGTCCATCAAGCTTTTGGTGAGTAGGCCCTCATCAGGGAAAGAGCAGAAAAGCACTTAGGTACAGTATGTGAAGGTGAAGGTCATGTGAGTCCTAGGGTTATCACGCCAGGGTTCTCACCTGCCCAACGTGGTAGCCCTCGAGGGCCATCACTCGCTCGGGCAGCATCTTGTTGGACGTGGACCTCTGACCCAAGCGGCCCGAGTCGCCGCTGCCGAAGGTGAAGAGCTTCCCGTCAGCCGTGACGACAGCAGAGTGCTTAAAGCCGCAGGCCAGCTGGATCAGGAGAACAGGCACAGTCATAAAGATACACACGCATGAGGTACAATGACAAAAACTGCCTTGTATAGTTTAGAGGGAAAAAAAAAACCTGAAGAACCCCACGCAACAATGTGAAACTAGAAAAGCACTCAGAGAGCGCAGGCCTCCACCAGGGCAGCTCAGATCACCACCAAAATCTAATCACTTTTAAGTTAGCCAATTTTTGATCTACCCTGAAACAAAACAAAATCCATCCATAACTTTTTCAGTTATGAGTTACAGTATGTTGCTGGCGGAGGTAAAAAATGGGCTTAATATGATATTGGGAAATATGATATAGTAATGCCTGTGCTAATTCATAAGTAAGTTGTTGTTGCTTTTTTTTTAAGATTAGGAGGTAGTGCAATTACATGGAGTGGTAAGGCTTATTCATATTCACGTAAGTGGATTGCATTTATATAGTGCTTTTCCATTTAGCAGTGTAGTCAAAGTGATTTATAGTGCAATGCCTCACATTCAACCTTTCACATGCTCAGTAAGCCACCCCTCGTGGAAGGCTGCCATGCAAGGCACCAACCAGCCCTTGGGGGGGTGGGGGGTGGGGGGCTGCAGTATGGGCTACAGTACCTCGGATCCTCACAGAATAAAATAAAGCTACGATCAGCATTTACCTAAACTGGGTCATTCATTTGTACCACATGTGTGTTGCATTTGTACCCTATGTTCTTGTGAGTGTAAATTAACACCAGATTTTAATGTCTGTGCTGATGTGATTAGTAATAACATCAAAGATCTGATAGTAGTGGCATTAAACTGAAGTGTTTAGACGTTAATGACACAGGACAAATACTGCGTAAGATTTAGAACCTCGTAGAAACTGAGACACAACTACTGTCAGCAGCACTCACCTTAAATGGGTCATGCATTTGTACTACATATTTGGTACACTTCTACCTTATGTTCTCTGTGTGTGTGTGTGTGTGTGTGTGTGTGTGTGTGTGTGTGTGTGTGTGTGGACATCCATCTTACCTGCACCACTTCCTCCCCCTGCAGAGCCTCTATTTGTTTGGGCCGCCGCTGCCGTTCGGTGTTGCCGTGGCCCAGTTTCCCATAATCCCCGTCACCCCAGCTGAACACCTCCCCCGTCTCGGTCAGGGCCAGCGAGTGCCCGTCGGAGCCGTAGGAGGTCACCAGCTGAGTGACCACATAGCCTGAAGGGAATCACCAGAGAGCATGTCAGACATTAATAAAAACAACCTTATGAAAATAGACCAATACATCAGAGGGAACAGCATGATGACCCTGTAGACTCTGGTCCGGTCGTAACGTATGCAATTAGCCTTATTATAAGCCTGCCTACACACTGCAATTCAAATGTAGCGCACTTGGTTGACGTCAGCACTCAAGAACACTCCCTCTGTTCGCTGATTGGTCCAGTAAAGAATCAACCGGAGTCAACCATGTCCACGGAAGCAAACACGGACCGTCAATGTAGGCAGAAAATAATAGAATCGGAAGTGTGTAGGCAGGCTTAAAGCCAGGCTAATGTACTGGTAGATCATTTTTGTAATGTAGTAGTAACATTGTAATGTAGCAATAAAGAATTTGTCGTTCCGTTAGTTTTGGTGAGAGGCTTTCCTTTGTAGCACTGGTGTTCTCTAAGAAGTTAAAAGATGCCGTAAAATAATACTGTGACAAAAAAATAAAATGATGATTTGTTATGCTGAGACGGCGTATAAGTGTTTAGGTTTTGAGAAGGCAATCTGAGCCTGTGATGAGTGCACATGAGAGGCGAGCAAGTGCTGGGCTGGGCCCTACCTTGCAGGGCGGAGATGATGGTGGGGGTGTAGAGGTCGTCAGAGTTGCCCTGCCCCAGTCTGCCGTAGCTGCCCTCCCCGATGGCCAGCACTGTGCCATTAGCCTGCACCAGGAACGTGCAGTTCTGCCCACACACCACCTGCCAGGAAGGAAACGCACACACACACACACACACACAGACACACACACACACACACAGACACACACAGACACACACACAGACACACACACACAAATACAACCATCCTTTCAGCTTCATCAGGCTGCAGCTCAATGGCAAATATCGATCCGATGACTCTGCAGAGGAGTTTATTAGCTCAGCTGTTTATATTTGGGGGCTGTGTACAGTTGGAGTGTGCAGCCTACCTGCTGAGTCTGGCACAGGGAGGGCGCCAGCGTGGGCACGGACAGATTGGTGCCCGCATCTGCCAGCTGCCCGTGGCGCCCATTACCCCACAGATACACCTCACTCTTGCCACCCTGCTGCCAGTCCTGGAAGGGCACAAATACCGTCATAACTAAAACCACCACACAGCCTCATGCCCAAGCATTCACACAATCAAATGTTTTAAAAAAGAAGAAAAAAAAGGGTGTTTCTGCCTCAAAGCCTTTTTTTCACACTTCCACAGTTTTACAGTATACAATACAATAGTTTTCTATAGTTTTACTATTCAAGTTTTCCTAATGTTCACCTTTTGGACTTGAATAAAGATCTTCACAATTAGTACAGAAAAGATAACCAAAATCGCCCACATCACAGCTGTTTTAAGTAAAACAGCAGGGCTAGTTTTTTAAAATTATCCAGAATATTTTAAAGAATAGAACATTCCATTCATATGACTATCTGAAGGCCTGCTTCCCCCAGATTACAGTACATGCTTCTGCTGGCCAGTCTCTGGGGGTGCTGCCTGGAGGTCATTAATAACAGTGAACAATGTGAACAATGGGCCCACTGAGCCAAGGAACGAGGTTATTGGAGCCTCAGACTGCATTGATGCATGATGGGAGATGGAGTGATAGGGGGCCAGAAAAAGCGTCGGCGCTCACCTCGGGACGAGTGGTGGCCCAGGACATCAGCTGTTCATCCATCATGAAACTCCACTTGCTGTTGTCCTGCAAATAAAAGGACAGCATCTTTCTTTAACAACGTAGCTGTTGTTCTAGTGTTTTTAAAAAAATCTTACAGGCTTTATCTCAGTCTCATCATGGGAATAGGCTATGAACATCCCAGGAGAGAGGCAGGGAGGTAACGTTTCAGGTAGCTTTTCAGTTTTGTTTCACCAAACTGCTCCAAATCTGTACCAGCACACCTCACTATGTGTCTCCCCCTTTCTCTTTTACTCTCTTGTGTGGTTTTCTCTCTCTGTATGTGTTTCTGTCTATGTGTATGTGTGTGTGTGTGTATGGGTGTGTGTCTGTGTGCACGCGCACAAACTTGTTCGCTCTGCATGGCAAACTATTTATAGCCCCCCTCAGATGAACTCACCAGGGCTTTGGCGACCTCGTTGACCCCCGGCTGCTGGAACTCGGGCACGGTGAAGGACTCTGGGAATCCGCTGCCGCGGGCGAAGGCCTCGGCGCTCTTGACGGTGGTGGAGTAGGTGGCCAGCCAGGCCCACTCCAGGGGGCAGCAGGAGGACTCTGCGTCAGCCCCCGCGTGGTGGGGGGGGCGGGGCGGCCGGCACAGCAGCTGGTCCAGGGCCAGGCCCACCGTCAGCGAGGACAAGCTCTGCAGGAAGGGGCTGTGCACCAGCTGATCGCCCGCCATCACATGACTCTGGAGAACAAAGCGAGAGTGAGTACATGAACACACGCACAGAAGGACAGAAAGACAGAGAGAGAGAAAGAGAGAAACAAAGAGAGAGAGAAAGAAAGAGAAAGAGAGGCAGAGAGAGAGGGAGAGATGGAGAGAGAGAGAGTGAGAGAGAGAGAGTGAGAGAGAGAGAGAGAGAGAGAGAGAGAGAGAGAGAGAGAGAAGAGAGAGAGAGAAAGGAAGACACACACACACACATTCCAGAATGAGGTGAATATGATAGATTACACAGTCACCAAATTGTTGTGCATTCACAACATATGGCCTGGTAGGTAATGAGCTTTGTGAGGTGAAGATCCTCAAGCCGCGCCTTTAAAAACAGCTCTCGAAAGATTTTTTGGCCCCTCTCCCGGAGCGGTAAAAAAACAACAGCGCGGGCTGAATAAAACGGCCTGACTCAAGCGGCTTTTTGGGGCCTCGTCTGCAGGATCTAGATTTAGAGGTGCGCTCACCTAGCTTGCTAAACCAGTCCCTCGTACCTTATTTCATTTTGTACAGAGGGTCTGGCATTGCTGTATTGAGAAACGATTTCCTCCTGGAGGTGTGGACTTAATCGCTAACGTCTGGTCGTCACATATGCAATTACCCTGCCTAACTCACAATTCAAATGTAGCAAGCAAAGTCAATGTCATTGCTCACGAACACTCCCTCTGTTCGCTGATTGGCTAGGTAAACTTTCTCCCTAATACAGCAATGTCAATAGAAGCACTGCCAGACCCTCTGTACAAAATGAAGTAAAGTACAAGGGGCTGGTGTAGCAGGCTAGCACTCACCCTCTCGTAGTTGAACTGCTCCTGCAGGAGGATGGGAAGGCGCTCCAGAAGCACGGCCATGCAGGGGGCTCGGTTCAGTCCCAGAATGCCCTGGGAGCGGAGCACGGAGCGACAGGACGACAGCACGTGGTTCTGCAAGATCCATTCAGGTGTGCAGCGGATCAGAAGAATGTCCTACGCAAACAGAACAAACATGTGGTGGGTTAGGCAGCCTATTTATAAGTTGATCAAAATACGAAGGTGCACCAAAGCAAGACAATTGATTGGTTATGTTTGATTATGTTTGTGAATGTGATTTAAATGCATGTATATCCACATTCCTGGCTTCTCGAAAGCCCGAGACAAATTTCCCATCTCAGACACAACAAGCACAATGAAAGATGGCAACCTGACCCCCCATATGGGCGGACAGACACACACACACAGACAGACACATACACAGACGGACAGGGTCACTGCAATATCTGGTCAATCCCTCCGGGGCCCAGGTAAAAAGCTGAGCTATGTTACCTTTGATCTCCCAGAGCAGGCTGCTATCCCCACATTAGGAATCCAGGTGGTACACACCACCGAGCCCAAACCCGTGACGACAGTCTGAAGAACCGAGCCATCCTGAACAGATGGGAGAGCAGGGCAGAAAAAAAAACAGAAGACACTGTGAAACACTCTAGTGTGTATCTCGTTACCTCCCAACGCAACACAGCAAAGTGGTAATATTTCAAAGGGGAAATCAAAGGCTGAATCATCGACTACGGGCACATGGTAGGATCGGATTGGATTGGTATTGGATTGGGTGTTGCTACCCAACGGGTGGTCTGTCCCAAATCCCTGTGCACATGAGAGTTCGTGTAAGCGGATAATGGTCAGAGATCTGGCCGTTTCCGCTACGCTAGATGGCGCTGTATTCCTTTCAACAAGTGGTGTTAGAACTACTTCAGGTTGACGGCTGCTAAAAAGAAAATAAACAAACTATCTGGCGGCATACAAAACAAAGATAGCGCTCGAGGAGGTTGACCAGCATTTGCAAGCATGTTGTGCATTCTCCTTTGTTTGGAAGTCCGTATGAAAGAACAAACAGCATTTTTGGTTTCCTTGATACGACATGAACTGTGCCGTCGGCGTTTGATATTACAAGCAATTCAGGACAACGAGACTTGTTGAGAGCAGGCGCTAGAAAGCCTCAACGTTCAGTATGGATGAAAATCAGGGACAGAAGCTTCTAGGATCGAGTGGTCTTACATGCGCAGTATGCGAATCCAAACCAATACCGTGCACAAGGCGGCACCAAGCGGATTAACATCGGCTTAAGCCAGGGGTTGCAATCAGATTCGCGAAACCAATCCCTATACGATCTTTTAGCCTGTGCACATGAATTCAATACGATCCCAAACCATTTCCAATCGGATTCAACTCGTCCATGTGCATGCAGTGATCCACTCAATAACTATACAGTGCACTTTATAGTGAACAAAACAATGTAACTCACACCCTATGTAGAGCATACAGTGTATATAGAGTGAACTTTTTTGACACAGGCCAAATTGTTGATTAATACGAGGGCGGATGCTTCCACTGACCCTGAGGGACCAGATGTTGAGGAGCCCCCCGATGCCCCCGGACACCAGGGCCATCCCGCTGGGACAGAAGGACAGCGTCTTCACCGCCGTGATGTGGCCGCTCAGCCTAAACACACACTTGGCACTGCCCCGCTGAAACGACAGAACAACGGCCAATTTAGGGTTTGTCAACCCATGCAACATTTAACACAAAGCACAATTCCAATTTGTCTGCCTTCTCTATTGTACATTCGGAGGGTATTAAGCAGAGCAAGCACTTTGAGATTTGCAGAGTACAGGACAGACAGCTCTTTTGCTTATGCAAATGAATAAATATAACTTCAAACGGGCTGGAAAAAAACCCCACAGCATTCATGGCACAATGTGCCACTGACCTTGACATTGCCACTCTTCTCCTGGCTTGAAGAGGAGCTGAGAAAACTGGGCAGCGATACAATGGCGCCACCCTGTGGCAGAGTCCACACGTACAGGAGACCATTTTGGCATCCACTATGGGGAAAAAACGCATTATTATATTCACCTCACATTGTCTGAAAGGGGAAAACTAATGTTTCACCTTCTGTCAAAATCTTATATACAGACACATACTCACACAGGCAACTACAGATCTGAAATTAATGCCCAGCATTAGAAAAAAAAATAACGTGAAGTCCTATTTTGGGCCCTTTCAGGAAACATGGAAAGCCAATCTCCCGAGATCAATGAAAGTTAATCCTCCTTCCTCTCTGCAGAGAACTGGGCGGGTTCGGCTCCAGTTTCCCTGGCGCAGGCTGGCACGCACTTACGCAGTCATACTTCATGCTGGCTGGCACACACACACACACACACACTTACACGGCCATCATGAGGCGTGGCTCGGGGCCCTTGCCGGGCAGAGGGCACCACTCGGCTGCATTGACGGCGCCCGTGTGGAAGAGGGAGTGCAGCGTGCTCCAGCCCCCGCCCACGCGCCCCCAGATCTTCACCATCTCCGAGCGCCCCACCGACAGCAGCAGGTGGCCCGTGGGGTCCCACTTCAGCATGCTGATGCCCTCCTGGAGGGGGAATGGAGAATAAAGGGAGCCAGAGGTGAGATGAGAGGTAGGGGGTGTGTGTACCTGTGTGTGTGTGAGTGTGTGTGTACGATGGGCATGTGTGTGATTCTGTTCTAAACCAGGTAGCTTCCGAGCAGAAGAAATGTAGAATTTGAGGGGTCTGAATGGGTGTGTCAATGGAAGAGTCTGTGTGTGTGTGTGTGTGTGTGTGTGTGAAGGTGTGTGTCCATGAGAAAGTGTGCTTGTGTGTGTGTGTGTGTGTGTGTGTGTGTGTGTGTGTGTGTGTGTGTGTGTGTGAAGGTGTGTGTCCATGAGAAAGTGTGCTTGTGTGTGTGTGTGTGTGTGTTGGTGTCAATGTCATACAAGGTGAGGTGAAAAGGGTGCCCTAGCCACAAAGGTGGCAAAGACCAGGTTGTCTGTTCTATTGTGAGTGTACCTGCAAAGACTGCAGGGTGGGGTGTACAGAGTGATAGAAAGAGACAGGGCGTGCGGAAAAAGTGTGTGTGCATGTGTGTGTGTGTGTGTGTGTGTGTGTGTGTGTGTGTGTGTGTGTGTGTGTGTGTGTGTGTCAGAGAGAGAGAGAGAGAGAGATAATTCCACACTCACAGGGAAAGCTGTGAGCAGCACAGGCTGTTCCGTCTCATAGCCCTGAACTGTGGCCAGGAGGATTTTGCCATCTGGGTATCCGACAGCGAAAGGCTTATCTACGCTGTGCCAGGCAATGCATTGAGGACCTGCAAATGACAGACAGGGGAGGGCGAAAAAGATAAGAAGAGGAAGAGCAAAGGAGTGGAAAAAAAAGAGAAAAAGAATGATCAGGTACAGGTAACAGCACATGGACATACTGTGCTCTGGAGACAATACTGGCACAGTTGTATGTGTGCCCAACTCCAAGGATTCCAACGGTTTTCAAAAGACAACATTTCTTGACTTTTCCATTACCCTGAATTATGTTTTCCATGATTTCAGATGTATTTGTGTATTTGATGCCACATGTTGGGTTGAATGATAAAATTAATGTCAGTGTGCTCTCTAAAAGATATGACTTCTAATCAATATGTAGTCACAATATGTGAGAGGGGTAATTGGAGAAGGCACAATTAAAATGAACGAGTAAATTGTGTGACACAAAAAACACAGTAACATAAACAAGAAAAAAACACAGTAACATAAACCATGTTGTAGTGCTTCTTGTTGACAGAGTCCATTTTCATGACCTTTCCAAAACCTCTCAAAGAATGTACTTAAGTCCATTACTTTTTCAGGCCTGGAAAATGGGCTCTACATAATTCCATGACTTTTCCAGGTTTTTCACAACCGGGGGAATACGGCCACAACTCACTCTCCTTCCTCTGGCAGCGCTGCAGCTCCATGCTCTCCACACGCAGGCCATCCGAGACCTCCAGCCAGCAGAGGGAGCCGTCGAGCCGGCCCACCAGCAGAGACTCTGGAGAGGTGCCGGGGCTGGCGCCACCCTGGCTGGGGAAGGGCGTGGCGGTCTGTACCCAAGACAGAACCGTCACCCAGGAGCACTGGGCTTCCACCACACACGTCTGGCACCCTGAGGACAGGACACACGCACAGATGATAGAACTAAAACATCTTTGTAGCCAGAATTTTTACAGAGTAATCAAAACATCCAAGACTGAAATCCTGCCTCAAACAGGAGCAAATTTTGTAGCCAAGATGTCTTATATCTGAGTTCACATATATCTGGGATGCTCCAACATTTTCTTACTCCTAGTCTTAGGTGTGAATATTTTATATATTGATCAACAGCACTTTCATTGAATTTAGAAGAAAAGCATCTGGTTTTCATAGTCAACAAATGGTACATTTGATGCAAAGACATACATGAGGAGGATAGATATTTAATATTATATGTAATATATCAATCAAATTTAGATACGACAAGCTTAAGAGTAATGATGATGTGTTGTTAAATAGTGGCCGTAAAAAACACTACTGTAGTTCTTTTTCCATCTCAGAACCTTTTTGGGTGATTTCTCTCCACATTTTTGTGTATTTACACAAACCGTAACAGATGTCCTCATAGTTATTTAGGGAATGTAGCTGCTGCTACTAACAAACTATCAGCACTGTGTACACCGTGAGATTCAACATTTAGCACAAACCAAGGTAAAAGGTTGAAAAGCTTGAGTTATGTCTATATGTGTATCTGTGCAGTCTTGAGTTAAATCTATATGTATGTGCGCTATGACAGAGAGTAGTGTGTGCATGTGTGAGTATGTGTGGCAGAGAGTAGTGTGTGCACAGAACTGGGACGCAGCAGCATGTCACAGTGAGAGAGGCACGCAGAGAGAGACCGACCGTTGACTGTCCATATGCTGATCTGTTTGCTCTGGAAGGCGGCCAGCAGCGTCCCCCCTGGGCTCCAGAACACCGGAGAGAGCAGGTGGGCTCCCAGGGACGACTCAGTGCTGTGCATGTCCTCGCTGGGTTAACACACCCACACACACAAACAAACATGAGCATAGCATTCCTTTTAAATCCACTTGAATTGCACAAACATGGTGTAGACACCATGAACACTTGCTCAACTCTCAGTAAATCTCAATAAAAAGTGTTATGTGGATATTTATCTTACCCAAGTGTGCAGGTGTGTGTGCACTGCAGCTCAGCAGAGTTCTGCGTTATGTCCCACACTCGCACCGTCCCGTCCTGACCACTAGTGGCTAAGAGGTTCTGTGCGTTACTCCAACTACAGCTCGTTACCTGAAAGATACAATGACAGCTACGTATTTATTCACTCTGACATTGATTTGTTTTGTTTATACTTGTGCATAGCTCGGTGTCATGGGACTTTATATCTGTTCTCAGGGGACTTCATGGTGGGTAGACATGAAACACACACAGAAACAACTTAATTTACAGATAAGATATACATGCATTTGAAGTAGGATAAATTTGACAAATAAAAAAATTAAACCACACAGGGCATGGAATCAAATGGAATTCACATTTCAGTATCAGTATTACACCAGTCACTCCCAGGTTCTGTGGAAATCCTTCATGTAGGTGGCCACCCTATTGCTTTGTTTGTGATGTGTGTGTTGCCCTGCCCTAACCAGCCAGCATGCACATTCCTGTGTCATCCCTATGACTACTAATGCAGCTGACGAGGGGAATTAGACCTAATTTGTTTGTTTAGACGAGCCACATCACATGCAGTGTGCTGTTTAAATGCTCCGTTTACAATTTAATTTAGGCCTGAAAGACTAATTAAATTTGCTCTGCCAAACAAGATGTAATGGAAGCTAAGTCTTGAGTCTTGGGGTTGGAATAGAAGCAATTTGTGCATTAAGATGCAGGACAGAGGGATGTTAGCCTGGCTGTCGCATCAAGCTCACAAACAAAGCTTGGTCTGGCAAAGATCCCATACAGGAAGTTCTCAGAGGAAGGACGGACATCTGTCAAATGCCTCTGTATACTACCGAATGGAGCTACAACCAATCAGACCACTGATTCCGATATGGGTAATGTTCGTTTTTCATTGGTGCCTGATTTTTACTGACCAGGAAGAACTGAGAATAGGCAGGTTGGCCAGACTGACTTGAACACAAAATTCCATGCAGTATGGGTGGGCCCAGGCTAGAAGAACGTGCTACTGTCAAAAATATAGCTGTGGTGGTTATGCAATATCTCGACAATTAAGACTTCAACTTCATTAATACAGGGTGTTCAGTTACTGTGCACTTTTCTAAGAAGCGATAACAGGGATCATTCAGTCTGTTTCAAGCGAGAAAATGATAGCGGTGTTGAGAAACAAAATAAGAGGGATCCAAGCCTGTAGTTGACACTTACGGGTATCACCACTGTTTTTAATTTCCATTCATATTTTCCTCCTGTATGAAACATCTGATAAAGGTGTCATTGCATCTTTTTTTTTTAAATGAATTTTGCGGTGGTCTCTAGTATTAATGAATGCCCTGTGAGCTGGTTTTGGTGATGCTTTAGTGCTTGTGTCTTAGGCTGTTCTAACTTTGGTGAAGGTGATGGGGCAGGTTTGCTAGTCACTGGCTACCATCATTCAAAGCCAATTTTGACACCGCAAATACTATCTGCAAAGTGACTTTCTGAGCACCCTGCATTTGTAGTTCACTGTGTGCATATATCTTGCCATAAGTGTGTTTGCTGACCCTGTTCTGATGGCCCTCCAGCTTGCGGAGGGGACACTTGCGCAGGTCTCCTGCCATGTCGCTGTAGGTCTGTGGCCGGATGGGGTTGTCTCGCTCCGAGGCCGCCAGGGCCTGGACCAGCTGCTGGGCGGCCCACTGCCGGTGCTTGCTGGTCAGCCGGGCAGAGAGGGCGCAGGCGGCCAGGGCGTTGGCCAGCTCCAGGGGACCCACTCGCACCCCCACCTGAGCCGGGGACACCGCAGCTGCAGGGCTCATTACATCTACAGGAAGACACAGGACAGAACTCAGCTTACAAAGACTATCAAGAGGAAGTTCATACAGGGAAACATTAGCATATGCGTACTATTAGAGGCCAGTGTGTACTGTGGGTAGCAAAAAAAAAAAACGTTCAAATGTACCAAAGTTTTCCTTTACCATGATTTTACAAAAACAGTTAAAAGACAGAAAAGTGGTAATTGTAATTGACTCAAAAAAACGCTGAAGTCAGTTTAAATGATTTGTGGAGTGCTGCAGTTTGACCAAGTTTAACCGCATCAGACTCTCTGCACCAAAAACTGCCGCTCTTAACATGATTTTACAAGAACAGGTTAACAGAATATGTGTGTGCATTGAAGTGTGTGTACAGTATGTGTGTCAGGGATAGAAATTCGCCCCAGCCGCCAGCCAAAGGCCTGTAAAATATAAAATTGGCTGCTAAATTTTGGACACAAAATAATACTTTAGCTGGTGAATTTTATCATTTATTTGTCAGTGGCTGGTAAAAGTTCACATTTCCACAAGTGAATTTCCACCCCTGGCGTGTGTGTGTGCCCGTGCATCATTCATGTGTGGTGGAGCACCTTTGGTGTCGGAGTCGCTGCGCTCGGCCGTGTATCTGTAGCGGATGCCCTTCTCCGTGAGCAGGGACACCAGGCTCTGGGTCACCAGGAAGGTGGGCGGAGTCAGCTCCCTGGGCTCACGCGGGCCGCCCTTCAGGGAGAGCGTCAGACGGGCACGCTGCTGCGGGTCGCTGATGGCACTGATATTCATACCCGTGGCAGCCGCCATCAGATCCTAGGAGATGGGGGGGGGGTTGAAGGGGGCGGAAGATGGAGAGATAATGACAGTAAGAGAGAGAAAGAGAGACAGAGGCAGGAAGGCAGGGAGACAGAGAGGAGGAGACATTTGATGTTTAAAATCCCTTTATAGAACCATCACATGGTCCAAGCGTCCTCTACATAACCTACTCTTCCACCCACCCCACCCCTCACCACTCACCAAGAAAGTGAAAGGGAGAGGGAGTTTCAGGGATTTGATGAAGGACAACTGCACTTACAGTCACCCTACCACAGATAAGTGCATACAGGAATCGAGATCTTGGTACAATGTACAGCAGCTCATGTAGAATAGACAGATTAAGATAAGAGTGAAGGGCCATTTACGTACAGAGAAGATAAGAGAGATAGGCAGAGTGCTGGAGAGTTAGATGTAGAGATAGCAGAGGGACCGAGAGATGGAGGGAAGGATAACGAGTGGTTCAGCAATGGTGTGTGTGTGTGTGTCTGTGTGTGTTTGAGAGAGAGAGAGCGAGAGAGCAAGAGAGAGTGAGAGAGAGCGAGAGAGAGAGAGAGACCTTAGCAGTGTGTGTGTGTGTGTGTGTACCTGGGTGCAGATATCCACCAGCTCCCTGTAGGCCACGGCGCTGTGGGACACCAGGCTGCCGATGGCCGAGCTGAGGAAGGAGAGGAAGGCGGAGCTTGAGCGGTCGGCCATGGAGCCCCGCCCCATTCCATGTGGCTCCGCCCCCATGTGGACACGCCCCGCCGCCGCCAGGCACATCAGGCGCACCAGGATGCGGATGTCGGCCAATCCCAGAGCCTCCAGCCCACAGCACTGACTACTGGAGCAGAATCAAAAGAGGGCAAGCAGGAGGAATGACAATCAGGACAGAGGAGGAGAGAGGACAGAATAAGCTCACACAAGGGACTGTGACTTCTGATCTGTATACCCCGTGACAATCGGTGTACCTCATTGTGACACTGACACTCTGAAACAGACACAGAAACTTCAACTAAAAAAAAAAATACTTTTTATGCAAGCCTATGCAAGCTTTGTTTTGGCCACATTGCTGAAGACTGGTTAGTACACTAGTAAACTGCACTTCTGAAAATAAAGCAAGTACCCCATACTTCTGCTCAACAAATGTCAGTGTTTGCGGTTGCCTGTGCTAAATAATGCAAAATGCTGTCACAGAGAACACCCATGACATGAACAATGATTTTCATTTGACCTAAGTCACACTTCCTTTTGCCGGCGAGCTAGCTAGATAATGACTCTATATGGTGGTTTGTTTTTTCAATAATTGACAGAGTATTACAATGATGTTACATAGTATAAATTATATATGCTTTAGTCTACACTGATTTTAGAGTGGCAGTGTCATTATGAGGTATACCGATCAATCATCCCAGGGAAACAGATCATCACCGAGCAACAGAGTGACTTAATTAGTCTGGGTGTTGAGAATGAGGTTGCAAGTCAACGTGTAGGTGTTGAGGTTACATGTCAAAGTGTGTGTGTTGAGGCTATGTGTGGAGGTGTGGGTGTTGAGGTTGCAGGTGAAGATGTGGGTGTTGAAGTTGTGTGTGAAAGTGTGCGTATTGAGGTTGCGTGTAAAGGTGTGGGTGTTGAGGTTGTGTTTGTGTTAAGGTCACATGTGGAGGCGCATGGGTTTACATCGCATGTGAAGGTGTGGGTGTTGAGGTTGTGGGGTGTTGAGGTTGCATGTCAAGGTGTGGGTGTTGAGGTTGCATGTGAAGGTGTGGATGTTGAAGCTGTGTGTGGAGGTGTGGGTGTTCAGGTTGCATGTGAAGGTGAGGGAGTTGTGGTTGTGAATAAATGTGTGGGGGTTGAGGTTGTGTGTGAAGGTGTGGGTGTTGAGGTTGCGTATGTAGGTGTGGATGTTGAGGTTGCATGTGAAGGTGTGGGTGTTGAGGTTGCATGTAAAGGCGTGGGTGTTGAGGTTGTGTGTGGAGGTGTAGGTGTTGAGGTTGTGTGTGGAGGTATGGGTGTTGAGGTTGTGTGTGAAGGTAGGGTGTTGAGGTTGTGTGTGAAGGTGTGGGTGCTGAGGTTTCCTATGAAGGTGTGGGTTTTGCAGGTGGAAGTGAGCGTGTTGAGGTTGGGTGTTGGTGTTGAGGCTGCATGTAAAGATGTGGGTGTTGAGGTTGTGTGTGGAGGTGTGCGAACCTGGCGGTGCTCTGGGAGAGGGTCCTCATGACCATGCTGTAGGCCAGCAGGATCTGTGCGGTGGACGTGACCCTCCTGAGGGCCTGCAGTCTCTCCTGAGCATCCCGCAGCGAGGCCGCCTGCTCCCCCAGGCTCAGAGGAGCCGACGAACCCTTCTGCTCTCCACCCGTACCCCCTGCCAAACACACAGGCACGTTACCACATGCATACACACACATACACACACAGACACTGTTGTGCAATACTACTCTGCTGCTGTGCAACACTCACAGACCTTACTTATTTATGCTTGTCACCTTATGACTGGAAATGTTTAGGTAGGCTTGTATATCGGATTTATTATTTGCTAGTTGTATATATTGTAGAATTAAAGAATCTACATTCTATTTAACTGCTCTTATGTACTGTTTTCTACTTTGTGCATCTGTTGGCTTGCCCCAACAACATCTTGCTGTACTTGTTTACTAACAATAAAAACTTCTACTTCTACCATACAGCTTGAGTGTACTTGAATATCTGTACATAAACTTGAATATCTTTCTTTGGACAAAGACCACCTGAAAATTACTGATATAAGAGACCTTAGTTGTCTTGAAATGCAGCAAAACTGCATGTAATAATTATCTGTCTCCAGTAAGGGCTGGTGGAGGAGCATCCGTACCTCGGTACAGCAGGGCAGTCTCTCCGCTGAGGGAGCTGCTGGTGAAGGCCCCCAGCGGGTCGGCCTCGGTGAAGGGGATGGGGTCAGGCACCAGTTTCTTCTCGCTCAGGCCCAGTGGCCGCAGCAGCTGCCCAAAGTCCTCCTGGCCCGTCAGACGCTCTGGGTCCGCCCCCTCCTGGTTGCCCAGTTCCCACTCGTCTGGGCCCACACACACAAGGTCAAGTTCTGAGTTACTTTTATTGGTACCCAGAGGTGACTTGATTTGCAGAGGAGTCTTAAAGGAACACTCAAGTTTTTTGGGAGAAATTTCGGTTCATTTTCCAACTTCCACCAGTTGGGTTTTATCATTTTTTAATCCATTCAAGCTGATCTCTGGATCTGGCCCTTTAGCTATTAGCTTAACTTAGTAAAAGTCATTGAATCAGATTACCAGTAGTGTGCTCAACTGTTTCACAGTAAGGGAGTTGGAAAACAAGCTTATTTCCCCAAAAATCAAGTGTTTCTTTAAAGACCCATTTGTCCAACTTAGGACAAGGACGTCAAACCAAAAACATTGTAAATTGAGAGTTTAACATACAAATGTTCCAATGAGCAAAGACACTCAACTAAAGCACTGTATAAAAGGTGACTGGGACTGGGAGGACAAACTACATACCATCTGATGTACTGTCCAATCTGCCAATCAAATCTGATGCAAGCCCTTTCCTAATTTAGTGGAAAAAAAACAAGGAAAAAAAAATTCAGACAAATGTTCTTCAATAGTATTTAGCTATTTAACATGGTAAACACGTCACAAATTTACGAAGTTATGGCCAACAGGTCACACGGTTCTATATCTTAAGGCTGTATGCGTCATCATAACGCTGCAGCCCACCTGTCTTGTTTGGAGTTGAGGTCGCCCAGGTTGGCGGCCAGGTACTTCTCCCTGCAGGTGCTGCAGAGCAGGTAGTAGGGGCTGCCCGAGCCGCACTCGCCCCCGAACCAGCCGTCCACGTAGGCCCCGTTGCTACGGTAACCGCAGCGTCCAGCGCTCTGGCCGCAGCCCGGGTGGTGGCGCTTCATGTGGTTGTTGAACTGCAGCGTCAGCGTGCTGCACAGCTCACACTCCACCATCTCGTGAGGCTCCGGGTGCTCCTCTCCGCCCTGCAGCACACACACACACTAACTTAGTTTCCCCTTCATGCTCATGGAAAATCACCATTATGTGAACCGGATAGTCATATACCTAACAAATAATGGGCAACCTTGATTCACAGGCTACATACAATCTGGGACCACATATTCCAAATCACTTTGTTTTATCTAAATACAGGGGATTTCACAGGTACAGGTAACTGCTCTACCTGGAGTTGTGCTAATTGGAACCAGCTGATTTAGTGAACAGCTGCAACAAATATGTGGTGGTACTGGATTATGAGATTCTGAAGCCACACTGCCCATCGCTGTGTCAAACATGCCAACATAATCCACTAAGCGTTGTGATTATGTGTACATATTATGTATACATATATTTTGTTTCTATAGATACAATAGAATACAGCACAATAATAACAATTTTGTCAGTCAGTCAGGATGGAAATTCTTCTTGCATGCCTGGGAGGCTCATTTAAAAAAACGAGTATATACATGTTTCTACACAAGACCACATATAACAATGCAAGAAGAAGAGGACTTTATAACGGAAGGAGATGTTTACAAAGACACATGGCAGGCTTAAAATAACAAAGATGCTGTACCTCCACCATCCACAGGGTGTCTCTCTCAGAGCTGATGAACTCCGGACTGAGCAGCTCCTCGTAGGGCTCCTCCTGGTAGGAGTCGTCCATGTAGCCCAGCTCCGTCTCCTCCTCGGCCGCAAAAGGGTGCGTCTCCGCCCGCTCCGGCCACTCGGCCACGCCCACGTCCTGCCTGTACAGGGCCGGCAGCGGATTGGGCGACGGAGAATCTGATGGACAGCGAGATGCATGCGTTAGGGCTCATTCACACCGACTTGAGCGTGTACAGCACATAACCTTGTATAATATGTTTGTATGTGTGACAGAACACTCTTAGATCACGCATGCAGTGTGAATAGTCTAATTTGTTAATATGCATTCTAAACAAATACACACAGAAAACGGGCACGCACTGTATACGGAGAGTGTTTGGTGTGAACGAAAGAACAGAAACAATAACAAAGCTGCTGTGTTTCCAAAGGACTTATATTGACATATCGAACTAGGAAACAACACTGAGCTAGCAATGACAGATGTAAATAAAAATGACTTTGGGGCCTTCCTAAAAATGAAAATGAAATGAAATGCAGACAGAAGGTGACTGTAAATTGATTAAAGCACAGCTCTTAACAGCACAGTCCTTAAGAAAACCTGTTTCTCTGATTGCTGCAGATTACATACCCTGATGACAATCACTATCTGGTTATACAACGGATGACGTAAAGGCTGGACAAGTATTTTTTAAGTGGTAAAACCTGAAAACTATGTTTACTACACTACATTTCACATCATTCAGTGTTGTCTTTCGGAAACATATAACGTCAAAAATCGAACTTCTGTAAAACAGTCTTTACAAGTACAACCAACCACAGCAATGTTGTTATCTTGAACACTACTGACTACCTGCTCTCCTGAAGGAGGTTCTCTGGCCCAGGCTGGACCGCTGCCGTCGGGCGGGCGGTGGTCGGTTGCGGGTCAGGTGCACATCCAGAAAGTTCTCCCTCTCCACCAGATCAAGGCCTGCCAACAGACTGCACCCATGCATGGACACACACAATCAGTTATGAGTTTTCCAATTGTACACGCACATGTTTAAGTTAAGAGTGAAAACCAGTATTTATCCGAGGTGATATGAACTTGTTCCGTGGGGCTCAGGAATTAAACCTGGGTTTACCAATTATTAGTCTAAATGGTAAACTATATATATTTTCTTTACTTTTTATTTATTATTATTATGCACAGCACCTCTGAGTTTGTGCATGCAAGCAAAAGAGTCGGAAGAGAAGAGTTAGGAGAGAAAATATAAGTGCGTGACGCCTCACCTCTCACTGGGCTCCCTGCTCTCCTGCAGGTTGAGTGGGGCCGGTGATTCGGGACACTGCACCGTCTCCGGCCCCTCGGGGGAGGGGGTGTCCACCACGCCTGCGGCAGATGACCCCTCTCCTGGCTGCGGCTCGTCCGCCAGAGGGTGCTCCAGCATCCAGCTCGCCAGGACCTCGATGGTGCGCGAGTCAACCTCCCCCGTCACGCCTGTGGGATCCAAATTGGGGTCAAAGGGCATCTCACACACAAATATGCACCCTTAACTCATCCAAACTGCTCAATGTCACTGTTTAAGTGCCTCACTGTAAAAACATATTTCTTAAAGGGATACTTCAAAGTTTCGGACATTCCGGTTGTTTATGGATGGTAATGAGTTACAGACAGACTCTACAAATGACTGTTTTACCAAAGTTAGTTTATTACTGGAAGTCATTTTTCTGCCAACACCATCTTGAGGAAAAGTCTGCACAACTCAAGTGCTGAATAAAGTGCCAAGCACTCTTACTGGACATCCACTGAGAGTATTTTGCATAGCATTCAGCACTCGAGTTGTATGGACTTCTCAGGATGTCTGATGACTTCAGGTAATGTACTGACTAAGGAAATGCACTTCTATGGAGTCTGTCTATACAATTTCAAAGTGCTTACAGTGCTTTAAAAAAAAAGAAGTCTATACCCCATTTAATTGCCATTATTATCCATTTTTGTTGTAAATACAAAACGCGCCTTGTTCAAGACCCATCTGATTGACATGGTTTTGTTACCTATACAAAGTTTCAACTCGTTATCATCCTTAAATAATCCTGGAGTGTCCAGAAATCTGGTGTACCCTTCAATGCAAGGACTACTGGACACCCCAAGCATCACACATTTGAGTTTTTCCACTGAAGCACTTCAACAACATTTACAAAATTACAACAAACATTAACAATAACAAAATTAAAACCACTTTGATTAGTGAAATTAGGATGATCCAGAGCCTACATACACTTATGTTTTGCACACTTTAATATCAAACAAAACTGCAGCCGTTAGTACAAATACAGAAAAATAATTGAAGGCACTCTTGTCAGAATATAAAAAATAATACATACTGGCTAAAGGCTTTTTATATTGCTAACTGGAGTGCCTCAATTTTTCTATCTGTTTTGCATGCGTTATAGGCCCTTTTTTAATGAGAATCTGTATTCTTATTCTTTTTACCATATCTTTGACCCTGGGAAGCATCGTTTTTTAATTTCTTTTGTCTTTGTCTTTGAACACTGTACACTATCTGTAGTAGAAGTATATAGAAGAAAACTGAAATGTGCATTGCTTAGGGACTCTCAACTGAAGGGTTTGAAGCTGTGAAGGGGTCATCTGGCCAGACAGTAAAGGGACATACAGTATGCATGACAACATTAGTATGGGCTGGAAGTATGGGCTGGATGGCTATTAGGAATGAGCTCTCCACCCAACACACAAACAGAAATCAACAGAGAGGGTGTCCATGGGATCTGAGTAAGACAGACAGTGCTGACATGGGCTGAAATGAGAGGGGGGGTGGGGTGGAGGTGGTGAAGGTAGAAGGTAACGTTGCACAAAGCTGTGATGGATGCCAGGCAGAGCGGGAGGAGAGAGGGGGGTTGTGGGTGCCCAGACAGTGCCGTGCATGCCCCCGTGTCCCACCCACCCACACACAACACACTCCAACTCCACATCAGTCACACTGAATGGACGACACATGACCATGAGCGTCATGAGGACTGACTAGTCAAACCAAGGCTGCTACTCCACTGTTTGGTCTGATGACATGATCTATGCTGTTTTTGCAAAAAGACGCACAATTCTTCATTTTTCACAATTCACTTGATGTGTGACTGTCCTGCAGAGCTCTGGGACAGCTACAGCTATGTATGTGCTACTTTGAATGGGGAGAGGGGAAGACACTACAGGAAGCTGGACACTACCAGGGAGCGAGTGCGAGTTCAACAGTCACAATACATAGCAAAGCATTTAATTTAACAGAAACAGAGGTGCACTGAACACCCTGCTGCATGACGCAAGACTTCCAACTATGGCAGCTGAGAAGGTGATTCTTACCACCATCTCCACAGAAAAACAAATTTAGGAAAATGTTGCGCATTGACTTTTTAAATCTGCAGCGAGTTTATGCACATTGTCACTGATTGGGTAACTCCTTGAACATGCCAACCCAACAGGAGCAAACAACTTCAGAAGCCTGTTGCAAATCACCGCAACCAAGGACATAGTTCAATCAGGAAAACGGAACAAAATGTTGTGCCATTGAACTCGCCCCTGGTCAGTTTGGTTGATGTACTTCTTTGGATGGCGAGAAGGTAGCACCGTGTCCCAGCTGCATGCAATGCGAGTAAGCGTTCTAGAAATGTGTTTGAATAGTTTGATTGGAATGTTCTAACTGAATGCACAGCAGTTTTTAAAAACACTTTTGTCACTCGTTTCTACAGTATTTTCATTCATCTGCCGCTCACGTTAAAAAAAAAGATTCCATGGAGAAGAATGAAGTAGTTAAAGGAGGTTGACTGTTTGCGACAACAATAGGGTAATTTTCAACAGTTTCATCGTTGGACAGAAAGGGACAGATTGATTCTACAGTCGGTCACGTCACATGCAGATAGGACACGGTGAAAAATGCTACAGGAAGCTGGCCGCTATCAAGGGAGCTTGTCAGAAGAGCTGTGATTAGCTGGACACTATCTGGGGGAGCTGGACATAGGAGCTGTGATTGGCTGGACACTATCTGGGGGAGCTGGACATAGGAGCTGTGATTGGCTGGACGCTATCTGGGGAGCTGGACAGAAAAGCTGTGATTGGCTGGAGTACCTGCCGCCTCCATGGCCCGGTAGATATGCCTCATGGAGAAGCCCATTTCTAGCAAACGCACGGGGACAAACATTTGAGGGCGCTCTGGAGTGGGCAAGGGAGAACAGACAGATAAAATCGTTACCAGAACAGAAAAGACACAAATTTTAAACAACAGATGAAAAACAAAAAACTAATCTCTACTTCATAAAATAACAACTGTTAACAGTTCAGAGGAACTGTTAACTGATGACCAATATAGTCCTAATGCTACCTGGGTAAAATGATCTGTGCTACTGCTATGAAATGCCACTGATGTTCCTACTTTCGAAATATTCAGCAATATATTACTTTGCTACAATTTTACTGAAGTCACTCCTGTAACAACAGCAAGAACAATTTGAATGCTGATTGTCAACCACAGTGCATACAGCATAGGTGAGGTAAAAGCAAATTAAACAAGATAAACAGAAAGGGTTTGGCATTGGTTGTGAATTTCATGGTGCCGTCAAACAGGTGTGAGAGTGAGTGCCAACTGCAACATCATGCAACTAAAAGCAGTTACTTCTCCAGTGAACCCCAAACACAAGCCAGAAACAACATGGCAGTAATGTAAACAAAACAAAAAAACATTTCCATCAGAACAGCCAACCACAACGTTTGTGAGATCCATTCAGCATTACACTAACAATGGCAGCCTTCTCTCATGCTGAAGCCAGCCACATCCTTTACAGGCCAGACCCTTCTCCTGAACCTTCTCTCCTCTCCCTCCTCCTTCTCCGTTAGGAGTCTTTCATCTCTTTCCTCTTTGTCTCTCCTCTCCTTTCTCTCTCTCGCTCCCTTCTTTTTGGTTCCTCTTACCCATGGGGGTGCGGGTCTGTCCACAGGGCTCCAGGAAGCTGGTCTGCTGCTCGGTGAATCCCTCACACGAAGCTGAGCTGGCCAGGCTGAGGCCTGGGGGCAGCGTTGGGTTATGGACCAGCCCTGCCAGCGTGGGGAAGCGAGCTAGCACCATCCGCCTGCAATAAGCCATACACACACATACACACACACACATAGTGCTAGGCTAGTGCTCACTAGGTAAGAGTGGGAGTGTGAAGGATAGAGAGAGAACAGACATCAACCACATTTCCAGGAATGCACAAAGTGCAAATCGAGGAGATATTTAAAGCGAGGAGAGAGAGAGGGAGAAAGGAGAGACTGGAGCCTGCTGATGTGTGTCAGGTGTGGGTGTATGGTGTGTATCTTCAGGTCTGCCTCTTCCCCTAATGCCACAAATCCAGATGCCAGCGGTTAGCCAGGCAGGCAGGTAAATACAGCCCAAGCTGTCACGTTAGTGTATACACACACAGTCGCACACATACACACAAACGTACTTAGACCTATCTGACTGACTCACCTGGGCTCGGACTCTCAGTCTGAGACTGAGCCTCGGCCGTTTCGCCTACTGACTCGGATCTGGAGCGAAAACATCCCGAGGACGTCAGAGATGTGATTACGCGTGTCTGAATGGGTGGCCTGTGTGTGTGATCTGGGTCTGCTTCAAGTTGTGTGGTAGACTGTCTTTGTTGTTTTACAAAGATGTGCAGACAAGAGGCCTGACAGCCCTGGATACCTAGGCTATATTTATCACTAAGATAATATACTGAGAAATACAAATGTGCAAAGTGAAGTAAATTAAATAAATGTGTGTGGACGGGGTGTGAAACACACTAAGTGTATGTAGAATGTCCAGTGATTGGCAACCTGGCATCGTCACAGGCTACAATCTAGTGCCAATTAGAATCAGCTGATTTAATGTATGGTTGAACACATACAGCTCTGGAAAAAATTAAAAGACCACTGCAAATTGTCCTAAAATCTGCATCTGTACACGTATGACAGCCACTCCTTTCCAATTTAGGAGATGTTGTTACAGCATAGAACAAAAATGTGCACTTTACTCACACATACACCTATAAATACTTAAATCAGACAAGATGATCATTTTACAGTGGTCTCTTAATTTTTTTCCAGAGCTGTACATGGTACTGTTAGCAGCTTTTGAAGCCAGGTTACCCATCCTGAGAATGTCAGTGCTGTTCATTGTCAGGTCTGTTTTAGAATAAGTCAAAGAACTGAGATGGAAGCTATGTGACCGGAACTCACTGCAACAAGTTGATGGGCAGGAAGGGGTTAAAGTTCTCAAGGCCGTCCGCCTGCAACGCTGTCAAGAGGGAGTTGGCCAAGTCGTTGGTGGAAGAAGAAGCTGATTGGCCGAAGGCGGCAGTGCCGTCAGAGCCGTTGCTGTAGAGGGACACCGAGCTGGAGGACTTGGAGACGGGCTGAGAGGCGGAATGTAGTCCCAGATCTAGACCGGGAAGGATCCAGATATCAGGAACAAACATCATGTATACAGTGGTCCCTCGTTATTCAAGGGAGTTATGTTCTGTACTGTACAGGAGATTGATTTACAATTAACAAGAAAGTACAGTATAAGCCGACTGCTTTCTGATTTTACGGCTGACCACTTGCAAATCTTGTCTGATCTCATTTGACATCATGTCAAGTAGGGGTGTGCAAAAATAATTACAGCAACATATTGTGATACTTATTTTCACAATATACTATACGATTTCTGAATCCAAAAAAGGATTTTTAATAAAATTAAAAGCATTGTTTAAAATATTTTATGTTCCTCTATTGCAGCTCCGTCCTCCAGTAGTTAATTTTTCAAAATGCTATGTGCTTTATGTTTTCATAACAGTGTGTCCACTGGTTCAGTTTGTGTAAAAGAGTAAATATTTTTGTTGTAATGGCTACCTCCAGATGTTTATTTCAATACAATACTAAAATAAATTGAGTTACTTATGTTGATTTAATTCAGTTTTGATGAGATGTAAGACTATCCAAATTGTACACAGCAACTCAGCAACTGGTAATTAAGCTATGTATATGAACTATGTAGAATATCGCAATATATTGCAATATACCCAGTATCGCAATGTATCATGATAGAATTGTATTGTGACAAATGTATTGTGATATGTAATGTATCACGAACTCCCCTTTACCCACCCCTAATGTCAAGCCAAGCCAGCCCAGTGAAATGTGCCCAAAGACACCGAGCCATGCAAACAAACACTCCTTCTCCTTTCACCCCAATCTAATACCTCTGTGGTCTTTACTGCTGCCGTCCTGGTGGAGCCGGTTGAGGACTCCCTTGTAGATCATGACCTGCGCCCTCTCCAGGTCGGCCAGGGCCACGGGGTGCTTGATGGGACACGGCCGCACGGCCCACTTCACCATGCTCCGCACCACAAACTGCAGCACGGAGCGCAGCTCGGGCCCCTCCTCCCCGGGACCAGGGCTCTGGACGGGCTCGCCCCCCGAAGAAGGAGCTGCCGAGGAGGAGGAGGCATCACCAGGCCGTGGCACCAGGAGCAGGTCGGCCAGCCTGCCGCTGCCCAGGATGACGGCGAGCGACTTCAGGGCGCCCAGGAGGAGGTAGGAGAGGCGCACGGCGCGGAGCTCCAGGGCGAAGAGGTCGGGGCGGGGCACCACCAGGTGAGTGGGCGTGGGAGGTGGTGGAGGAGCGCTGGTGGCAGCCTCCTGCTCTGTGCCTGGAGGTTTGGGGCTTTTCGGGGAGGAGGTCTTCTGCTCCGGAGACTCCTCGTCCTGCTGCTTGCCTCCTCCTTCCTCCTCCTCCTCCACCACTGCCAGCTCCTCCCCTTCCCTGGGCATGGTGGTGATGGTGGTGGGAGTGGCGGCGTTGGGAGACTGGGCCTCCTCGTCCTGCATGACCCGAGCGATGTCCTCGTCCAGGCGGCGCTCCAGCTCGTTGCGCTGCGACACAGTGGTGGTGGTGGTGGTGGGGTGCTCCGGGTCGGTGCGGCCCCTGCTGCGCACGGAGGTGGCCCCCGGGGGCCCCTCTGGCTCCTCCAGCAGGCCCGTGAGGAGCAGCAGGTCTAGCAGCACAGCCGGACGCAGGCCCCGCAGGAGGGACACATCCAGCTGCGGCACGTCACACGGCTCCAGGGACGAGAGCGGCGTGTCGCTGGGTGACCAAGAATTCAGGGAGCTTTTGGTTAGTGCCATCAGAGAGGCCATACACATGGAGACAGAGACAAGGACAGGGCAGAGAGGGAAAAATATGAAATGGAGGGAAAAGAGGATGAAGGATTTGAAAATAAATGGAAGAAAAAAAGAAGACAAGAGGAGAGAAATAAAAGGATGAATGAGAAAAGTGAAACAAATGAACAAGACAGAAATTAACAAGAGTAAAAAGGGACGATAGACATGCAGAAAAGGAAGTGAAGTTTCAGAACAGGAACTAACTTTCTTGACAGAGATTTGCAAAATGGAAATAATGACAAATATTTTACTTAAGATCATTTCTATGATCAGTTGTTTAATAGTCGTTTTAATATACTAATGTATTTTAAAATGGGTAATCAATAATAATATACAGTAGTAGTAATAATAATAGGGTTTTTTTTTTAAAACAAAAAAAAAAAGATTTGTGGTGACCTAAAGTGTAAAAAGTGCTGGATAGAACAAGCTTAAAAAAATGAAGGCAACATGCTGCATAGATCTGGTTTAATGTAGTTTAATTTTTAATCTGGTTTAATGTAACAATGCCATATATGTTCATAACCAATGCAAAAAGATCCATGCAGCACCATTTACGTTTTGTTTAAGTTGGTTCTATGCTTCACTTTTTACGTGACTGTCTGGTACCTGTGATCAGCCTCTTCCCAAAATAGTCACAATAATGATTAGAAAACAACAACTACTATATACTATTATTATTAATAATAATACAATAATAATAGTAATAATAACAATAATGACTCTTGGCTCTTTTTACATTTGATACAAGTTTGTGCTGGTCTACATGAGTTTGAGTGTCTGGTACCTGACGGTGAGGTCAGCCTCCTCCCACTGGAGCTTGGCCAGGGGGCTTCCCTCCTTAAGCACCCCCAGCAGAGTAGCCCTGCGCCCGCTGGGTTTGTGCAGACACACCCCTCCCGCTCGCAGCCCGCTGTCCACCCCGCCGATCAGGGCCAGCACCGGCCACACCTCCGTGCACAGAGCGCTCAGCTGCGCCTCCGAGAGCCCCGCAGGGCCCGTCACCAGCTCCACCACCCGGCCCGCGGACCCGCCACTACCGCCCTCTGAGCCCCCACGCTCCTGATCCGGGCTCTCCTCTGGGCCTCTGGGGCTCTGGCCTGCACAGGGACAAATGATAGTCATTTTATATAACCACCAGAACAGCTCTAGATCTAAAGAGATTTTATGCAATTTTGAGTGCTTTTTCCCAACAGAGCTCCCCCTAGTGTCTCCAAGTATATAGACACTCGTAAAAATGGATTGTTTTCCCTTCCCCTCACCCTGTGCATGTGTTTTGCAACTCAAAAAGTTGTATAGTGCTGCTTTAACTGTGCGGGCAAAAAATTTGACAAACTAAATCACAACACCATTTAATTTTGCTCCGACGTGCCAAACATTAAACCCATATTCCCTTAAAAAGGTACGACTGCAGAGCCTGTTCTCAGGGGATTTAATGGGGGGGGGTTGTTTTCTTCTTTCTAGAAGGGGGCGTAACAGAAAATAATTGAGAGGCACTGCTTTGTAGATAGATGGGTATGCATTTAATTTCCAACCCTAAATGTCTATGGTTAAGTGTAGGACCATATGCTGTGTAGTGCGGCGAGAGCTTTACTCACCTGGTCTGTGGGAGCCTCCATCTCTGAGCAGTGGGGCGATAAGCTCCAGGCGGGCCTGCATGTGCTCGTTGATGAGGGAGGTCCAGCCCTCGCACTGGTGCAGGCGCCTCAGCAGCTGCACGGTGGCCTCCAGAAGCACGGTGGCCCGGGGGCTGCACAGGGGCTCGCCCGCCAGCAGGTCACTGGGCATCCCGCGCATCTGCAGGTCACACAGCGCCACCTGGGGGAGTGGAGGACATGGCGGGTAAGTAATGCCCACCGGGACCCTTGGAAGTGATACTGCCATCAGTGACAGAGCTGAGGTTTGGACACACTCTGTAACATCTTCAGGGACCATGTTGGGAATAAGTTCTTTTACTTCAACATGAGTAGAGTAACCCTTGGGTCTTTGTCATGCCTTCTATACCCATAAATAAATTCAATCAATCAATCTTCTGTAAGGTTATTTCAATGTTCAACAGTTCAAGTAGAACTACATTATATCTACAAAACTAACTGCAATATCATTGTAGTGAAGGACAAGAGAAGTCACCCCACCAGCTTTGAACCCGGGTCTCCGGGGCACCAAACATGCATCTGACCGCAACGCCAAAGAGTCAGGCTTGTTGGAAAGGCAGTCAGAACACATACTTAATCCTAGTGATGGCACTCCATCAGTCGCACTGCTAAAATGTGCAATATACTGTATGTGTCACTTGTAAAAATCTTGCATTTCCATGAAATTTACTTTTATGCTCTGTATATCAAAATAATGGGCTACTATGTCGAAGCCCTGCTGTCATAGCTTAAGTTATTTATTGTTTTGAATCTAGTGGTGAAAATGAAGATTAAAGACTTTAACACTATTAATGAAAAATTGTTGAAAGATTGTCTACTGCAGTTTTGTAATCTCTCACAGGCCTCAGGCCTTGTCTGACCTTCTCTCCAGGGTTGCTGCTGTAGAACAGGACACAGGGGTACAACTCCGTGGCATCCACTCCCTCAAAAGCCAGCTTGGGTTCCTGCGTAGCAAACAGACATTAGATTACCAAACACCACAATGCTAAAGTGAAAGGCTAAAGCCCTTTGGGCCTTTTGCTATGCTTAGCCTGCGTGGAGTAAAATACATCACACGGCACTGGATGAACCATGTCCAGAGGTGGAGGTGGATATATTCCTTCTGCCTATGCACTAAACACAGGTGATTTAACTATTTAGTTGATCTAGTCCACCCATCTGATGACTTTTGCTAATTATGATCAGCTGGTACAGTGAATGATTGAAACAAGTATTATTTTCTGAAGCCGGGGTGACCATCTCTGATTATAGTCGAGTTTCCATTCAACTTATTTGCGTAAGTTATGCGCATTCAAAGTAATTTAGCCTAACAAGATTTTTGACCATAATGATTAATGTGCATTTCAAGTGTTACCTACAGATTATTTCAATTACTTGTTCGAATAACTAAAATATGCATTAACAAGTTTGATGGCAACACAGTGAATGACATGTCGTTTGGCCATGCAGAGACCTTGTTGTTCTTGGCGAAGGAGATGGTGCGGGCCTCCATGTCCAGGATGCAGGTGATGGTGTCGCCCTGGGTGAAGGAGGGCAGGGCGCGGCCCAGCTCCCCGCCATGGTACAGGCTGCCGCTGTAGGCGCGGTACAGCCACATGTCTGTGGTGGTGCGGTGGTTGTAGTCCCGGATGGGCCAGCGGGACACTCCTATACACGTCCCCTCATTCCCCTTGTTCTCTTTGGTGATGTAGAACTGGAGGAGGAGATACAGAGGGAACACCTGAGACACAGTACAGAGCCACATCTACACCTCAAATAAGAAATCCAGTTATACCTAAATGCCAACAAATAAAATAAAAAGGCTGTGAGTAGTGTTTCTACGCTTTCAAGTTATTAAAGACTCAAACCCACTTTTCTGACACCTGAGATAAATTCAGTGATCCTGTTCTACTTTGGTCTGTTTTTAAAGTAAAAAAACATTGATCCTGGATGAGCAGCATGCTGAGACACGCTGGTTAATCCCCAGATGCTATGCATAACTTCTCTCACTGACATCTGGTAGTGCCTCAGGCACTGACTCTAAACTACACCATTCCATCACTTGGAGGCAAACCTGTACAACTGTGTTGCAGAATTACAAGACAGTTGGGTCCCTACACCGGAGCCCACTCTGTCTGTCATAAGAGGTGTACATTCTAGCATCAGAAAGTAAAAACACTGCCATGTATTCATTCTGCCTGTACACTGAACACAAGTGATTTTACTAATTAGCCAGTCAATCTGTCTGATAAATAATGAGCTTATTAGGATCAGCTGGTTTTAAAAAATGGTTGGATCAAAGTCCATGGGAAAATTGGGCATGGTCAAAAATTGCAGAAACCGAGAAACTGTAATTTCTAAGTTTGATTTTTGATTTGATTTTATAAATAAATGCTATTTTAAAATGCTTCTATTTCGAGACTATGCTTGTTTATGCATAGGATTACTTTTGAAAAAGCTGGGATTTCAACACAACTATCGATAGGGGGAGTAACTTGAAAAATGTTTTTGTGACTATGCCCGTTTTTTTTCTCATGGACTCCTCATATGTGGCAGGGCCTTTATTTTCTAAAGCCAGGATGTTCACCAGCGTCTGCCCAACCTTCCAGATGAAGCAGCCAGAGGTGATGGCGGTGGTGGCCAGGCCGTAGCCCTTCCCTCCCGCCCCGTGGGCCAGGATGTTCCCGCTCTCCAGGGAACAGCAGGTCAGCTTGTGCGGATCAAAGGAGAAATCCCCGATCGGAATGCACTCCTCCTCGCTCATGCTTTCCTATAGGATAAACACACACATGATCAATACATGTTTACTTTTGCAATTGGAGCTCTATTTCATCATAAAGCTGATAGGAATTCTTATTGGTGTATGCTGGCCACACATGAAGAAAGTAAACACCAATACACAAGCAAAAATAATGCACAATACAACATTTACACACAGATGTACATGTGCAATATTCAAAGTGCAGTTAGAGGAGCAGTCCATAGTGCATTGGCTTCGGAGATGAGTAATGGCTCAAAGACGTTAGTTACCCTTTTACAGCCCTCAGGAAGAGCGTCCAGATTCTTCCTGACTGCCAGTGGCTCTTCCCACATAAATGTGGACAAAAGTCCAAAGAGCTGCTCCACAATCTGAAAGAGAACAAAAGATCTTAGGGATTACTGCACCCTTATGACACCTTCAGCACATCTCCACACAGAATAAAATCCTGCAGAGACAAGCTTGAAGCAACACTAAATAGATTTTGTCTTTGGTCGCCCAACAGGTTGGAAGTCAAACTACAGAGAGACCTCCAATCTTACGCAATGCTGTTATAGCGAATTCAGAAAAGCCTTTTCACTCAGTCACAAGTTTATGAACCCCTGAAATGATTTTGGAAACATTATTTTAAGGTTGAAAAAACTACTTGGTGTTGCTTTAACATAGCTATGCAAAACACAAAATGCCTGTCTGTTTTATCTTAATGCCTTACCTGCTTCACATGAACTGGCTCAGAGCAGGCGGGCAACAGTGCTTCCAGAATGTGGAAGGCCAGCAGCTTTGTTCGCAGGTTCCGGAAACACGGAGTCCCTGATAAAAAAAAAAAACATAGTAGTGCAGCTGAAACACAGTTTTGCATTTCATCATATCAAAGGAGGCCAACCAGCTGTTTGTCAATTTGCTGCATATAAATACCTCAGGAAAACTGATTTCAAAATGTACTGATGTTAGGGGTGGCACATGGACGCAGTTGGCTAGGACGTCTGTACCATAAATCTGGGTAGCATAAGTCTGTACCATAAGTCCAACCCAAGGACATTTTTCAATCCTACCGTTTCTGTCTCTCATGCTTATTTCCTTTCACTTTTACTGTCTATCCATTTAAAGATAAAAAGATCTGGAAAAAAAAGGATGTACTAGTGTTGGGCCACGAAGATGTGCAACATTAAAAGCCTTACCTGCAGTGCACTTGTAGGAGATGATTGTCATAAGTGGGTCAATCCACTTGATGAAGGTGGAGACTCGTTTGGTAACCCGTAGTGACAGAATGCGCCTCAGGAAGACGAGGAAGTCTGCGAGCTGGGACTCCACCACCCTGCTGCTCCGCACCGCCTCCACCTCTGCAACACCACCACAAGGAGAGATCCGCACATTAATACAAACCACATACAGTATCACACAATAAACATCACCAGTGTTGGGTAATCCGGCTTCGGCAGTTACAATCCCATACTAAGTATTTGTTCCAATCCAGGCATTTGCTATATCAGTTAATTAGTGCACAGGTACCACAAGTAGAACGAGGTGTTTTCAGGAATTATTCATTTTGTGAATGGCTCGAACAAATACTTGGTAACTTGTAAAGCCACCTTACTAAACACTGAAAAACACACACACATATTCAAAGACATACAACCTCCATACATTTGTGTACACATCTGAAAAAGCATGGTTGCAGTCACAAAGCAGAGGACCCAGTATAAACACACCTCAACTCACAGAGCTGCCTACAACCCCAATTCAATCCAGTCGCAATAACTGATATGTTGCCCTTGGACTATTCTCAAATATATATATTGCTTGTACAATTTGAGAATTATAGCAATTATTTTTTATTTACATTTAACACAACATCCCAACTCTTATGGAATTGGGGTTGTACATTAACTGAACTCCACATATCAAACTGAAGACTGAAACAGCTCTTCTAATGTGTGGTAAGAGGATGCCATTTGTAAGGCTCTTTCCCCTGAAAGTGCTTTGCTTGTAATGCCTCACGTCCTAGGCTGGGCTAAACGTGCTCTTTAGAAGCTATTTGGAGCTCAGTGTCATCCAAATGGATACTTCTGACGGGTAGCCAGTGGAAAGAGGGAAGCAGCCAGAAAATGCCGGTGCCAGTAGGCCACTCTATGTCCAGAGACACAGCTGCTGAGACTGGTGGATCACTATTTCACTTCGTGTAGGGAGCATGGCTACTCTGGATAGGCATACATTTACCTCCTAATCTGTGAACTTTAAAAATACTGGGCCTGCCTTTAATCTAGGTTCATCGTTATTAAGTTGTGGAAACCGAGGTCTTAGGAGATTATGCCTTATGTAGTACTGCCGCAAAATACAACATTGAGCTAGGGCACTAAGGCACCGCTAGCCTGGCTAAGAGCTGTGTCCAGTAGCATTAGAACAAAGGAGTAGCACTTTATAATAACTACTTCATAATAAGCATTTGTTTTGCATTTGTTAACTTTTACTTAAAGGTGTACTTCCATCATGTTTTCATTAATTTTGTGGTGTTCTCTACTCTAGTATTGATAATTGCCCTGTGCGCTGGTTTTGATGTTCTAGTGCTTCTGTTTCAGGCTGTTTTAGTTTGGTGGAGGGGGTGAGGCCGGGAGAACGACACGATTTCACCAGAGGCGTGACACGCTCCCTGCAGCTTCCTTTGCCCCACAGTCAACTTGATAGCAGAGTGGGGAAAAGTCAACTTGACAGCGCTAAAACTGCACACAGAATGTCTTCGGAGATACAGCCTTATCCGAAGAGGAAAGAGAGATGACACAAGCACAGTCGCTTCCTGACCGTTTGTCAATGAACGTTTCAGAATGGTAATATTTGCATGACAAAACAGTGCAAGTGCCCAGCTAAATGCAGTTCAGTCATTTAACTAGCCTGCCAATCTTATGCAAGTCACAGGCTAACATCATTTAAAGCCCATTCGGTCAGTTTCTCTTATATGTATTTTCACGTCTGCGTCACGCCGAAGGCCCTTTTCGCATTGGGTCGTTTTTCCAGCCTATTGTCTTCTTTTGACTGATATAGAAAATGGGGGTAGAAAAACATTTTGATATGCAGCATGCATATGCAACTCGATGTGACCGATCATATTTCAAAAGAGCAAGTACTAAACGGTTTCTCGTGGAAGTACACCTTTAACACTTTGCTCATCATTTGGTAACCATTGCTTTTTGCATCAGTACATCACTTACTGATGATCAGTAAATTATTTATAATCATATATACAAATGCCAAAGCAGTCAGAGAAGATGACAGACAGACAGGCAGACAGAAATGCAGCAGGCTGAGAAATAGATAGCAGATAGCATAAAGACAAACAGTCAGACATACAGACAGATAGCCAACTGAACATTCAGACAGATGTGTCAATATGCTTAGAAATGATTTACTAATGTGAAATAGTGTAAAAGCAACAGTTACCAAATGATAAACAAAGTGTTAACAAATAGATTAAAAATTAAAAATAGATGCTTATTAGGAAGTAGTTACTGTGAAGTGCTACCAAGAGTTTGTGTGTGGTTGTATTTGCTGACGTACTTTCTAGTCTGTTCTTGGTGCTGCTGGCGTGTGGCTCGGACAGCTCCACCACACTGCTCTCTAGCGCCTCCTGCTGTCTGACGCTGAGCAGAAGCCCCTGCAGCTGGTCGCACATCACGTCCATCAACGCCTGGGTCACTTCCAGGGGCAGGGCTTCCTCATATGAACTGCTTTCGCAATGAACACACAAACAGCATACGTGGTCACACAGGCACCCTTGTTGTGGCTTTATATGACATTACATTAAGCAGACGCTTTTATCCAAAGCAACTTACAAAAGGAGGACATTAACAAGCTAACAGAAATGTAGAGGAACATAGGATAAACAAAGGCATAGTGAAGTTAGAACAGCCTAGGGTTCACACTAAGAGGAAACACACAAGGACACAGCTGTGTCTAAGTTTCCTGGAGCAGACACACACACACTCACACACACTCACACACACTCACACACACTCACACACACTCACACACACTCACACACACTCACACACACTCACACAAAATGCACCCAGATAAAGTTTTGGTTAGTGGAAGTTAGTTTTGTTAGGAAGGGAAGCACTCTCCAAAAAGAAGAGTCTTTACAAGCTTCTTAAAAGTTGAAAGGGATGGCCCTACTTATGTACAGTATAGTAGCCTTATAGGCCACATGAAACTTCCTGGTGCAGATAAGGACATTCTATTAATAAACAGAGGTGGACAAACCGGCTGGGGAAAGTAAAAACCCTGCCGTGTATTTCCACTGCCTGTGCTGTTAACACAGGTGATCTCTTAGCTCATCTATCTGGCTGAAGAGGTGTGTTAGATGGGATCAGCTGGTCCAGTGAAATGGCTGGAACCAATATGTGGCAGGACTTTTACTTTCTGAACTGGGTTGTCCAACTCTGATAAGCCTTCAGATATCACATTTGCAAACAATTGCAAAACACCACAGAACAGAACAAGTGGTTGGGATATGATTAACATGACACAGCATTCCTCATTTAGTTCTGAGCACAGATTATATGCACAGGTAGAACCAATTCATGGCAGGAGATTTTACTTTCTGTAACTGCGATTACCCACCTTTGTTTATCAAGTAGGATGAAACAAATACACTACTAAAAAGCTAGGGATATTTGGGTTTCGGGTGAAATTTCAGAATTAACCTAAAATGCACTATAACCTTTACAGATAAATTTCATGTGACCTTCTCTAAACCTTTAAATGAACATGTCCAACAGTTCAATGCTGCAGGACTTTTTGCACATCTTACTGTTTTCTAACAAGGAGCTTAACAGCAAAATTCACAACATGTGACTAATAAATCCATGAATGGACCAATACATTTCCTTGTTCAATTAGAATTGTTATTTAAACAGTCTTCCTCATCATTCACATTTTGACATCATGAGACCAAGACAACACCTAACAATTGCCAAGTTATTGAGACACTGACATTTTTTGTTGTTGTATACCCACCACTGCTGTTGGCTTTTGTTTCAATAAATTGTTTGAAATGAGGAAATCACCACTTAAATGCCCTACTCTTATGATATAATACCACTGTAGTGTGAACTTTTGGCATTTTCACTTTTGTGAGTAGAGTATACGGCAGGACTTTTTACCTTTTGAAGCCGGGGTGTCAACCTCTAATACTCTGTGTAGGTTCTCATTCATCCAGGTCATGGTAGTCAAAGGAGCTGTTGTAAGCAACTGGACTTCTTTTTGGAGTTTGAAGACATTTCACCTTTCATCCAAAAGCCTGAAGAACTGAAGAAGCCTTCTGGATGAAAGGTGAAACATCTTCAAGCTCCAAAACGAAGTCCAGGTTCTTACAACTTTTTTTGACGACCTCTAATACTACTGCAGGCTCCAAAACGAAGTCCAGGTTCTTACAGCTCTTTTAACGAGTGTGATGGAGTGACCATCACTAGAGTTGTGGGTGTGCTCTGACTGCCACCCCAACGAGCCTGGCTCTTTGGCGTTGCGGTCAGAGCCCCTGTTTGGTACCCGGTTCGAAGCCAGGCGGGGTGACTTCTCCTCCCCTTCGCTACAGACCTCTAATACTACTGAGAAGTCATTCCACTGGCAGTGCATCATGTTTGCTCATTGCCCTTGCTGCACCTGTAAACCTGTCCACCCCTCACCTGGCAGCGATGGCGAGTATCTGGAGCAGGCGGGCGCTGGCCAGCTTGACGGCTCCGCTCAGCAGCATGTGTCCCGAGACTGAGGCGGCCAGCCAGCGCTGGTTCATGAGCACGCAGGTGCTGTCCGTCAGGCAGGACAGGATCTCCAGCAGCCCGCTGCGGATCATCACCACCAGGTCCACCGGCTGGTAGTGGAAGTTCAGCGCAAACACCGTGGCCAGCAGGAGGTGCTGGTAGGCACCTGGGAGAACACCACAGACCAAAAATCAATCAATCAATCAATCAATCAATCAATCAATCACACTGACTTGATTTTTAAGTTTAAGATTTGGCAGAGGTTTAAGATATTTTTCCAAATGATGTATAATACTAAAACACCACATCATATACAAAAATACTTGGCTAAATTTGAAATATAATTAAAAACATTTTAGGAAAACATACAGACCAAACTTTTTTCATTTTAAAGTCCCCGAGAAGATCAATGGCTACTGCGTACAGCTACTAACAGATGCCAACAGACTGCGTTCGTACCTGTCTGCTCCCTCTCTAGCGCCACCTTCTGGCGAAGGACCCGAACCAGCTGCTGATAAAGCGTGTGTGCAGCAGCCTGCAGCTCCCTCTGAGTGCTCATCTGAGCAGACTGTGTCCCAGACTGTACACACACACACACACACACAAATACAGACACAAATAATAGAAAAGGTAATTAAATAATGAAAAGGGAAATATAATTGCCTGATGAACTGCACTCATATCAGATAAGTTATCCCTTTGATCTACACTGCTTTCCTACAAGCCAAAATGCAGTTACTGCATATTTTGTCAAAATTTACTTTACAACAACAACTCCTTTGTCTTCTGGCTAAACCTCTTGCTTATTCCTGTTAAAAGCATGACCACTATTACATCTACAACATGTCTGACTTTGAAGGCATTTTTCTCAGTTTCAGTGTTCGTGTAGTTACTGCACTTTGCCTTTGTAGCACAGACAGAGATCCTTACAGTGTAGTGCTGCAGCTTCTCTGGGGGGCTGGAGAGGCTGCCTGAAGTGGGGGTCCCCAGGCCAAAGCAGCCCGACAGGAACTGCAGCTGCACTGACTGCAGCAGGCCAGGGAAGCGCGGGGGCGCCGTGGAGCTGCTGCTCTTGTCCTCCATCTCGTGCAGGAATGTTGAGATCTGACACAAGGCCTCCAGCCGCACCTATGCAATCACAACAGTATTAGCACAGCCAAAAAACAGACCACAAGAGCTTTTTTTATACACACATATGGGCTTTCCACATACCAGCCATATCGCTTAGTCAACAGCTAAAGAAACTTATTTCAGAATGCAGTTATCCATGAAAGTCAAGTAAGGGATAACTACCAACTAGATGACCAGTCGATAACGGTGAGGTGGAGGCAAAGAACCATTTTAATCTCCCCTTTACATTTATGATCTGATTTTAAACGCGTAACCTACCAAAATAAATGGTTGATTTGGAAATTTATAGCATCCGTTACGGGAAAGTAAAGCATGAAATAGTCATTTAACCGTTAGTTTGGCTATGAGAGTTGTCATGGCTACCATTCATAAGTGCATTAATATGCAACGGCGATTCAAATTTTTCACATCTACTTCAAAGGTAGCCAGTTATATAAAGTTCATTCCCACCTCATCAGCCAATCAGAAAAGAGAATTTAATTGTTAAGGGAGATAAATATTACTAAAACCAGACTTCTGGAGAAGCCCAAGGGCCTACCTTGATTGTTTTGAGTAGTGTATTTTAGGGTGCAGTTATCCTTGAAAGTCAAACACTACTAAAAAGCAGACTTCTGGAGAAGGCCAAGGGTGTACTGTACCTCTGCCCTCTGCTGCTGCTGGGCCATGGCCAGGGTGATGGCTTTGGGGTCGGCCTGGAGCCCGGCGTCCCTCTCCACCAGGGCGGAGGTGCGCAGCAGGCTGCCGCACAGGAAGTGGAAGACTTGGCCCAGGATGGGCGAGCCCGGGCCGGCCGGGCACAGCGTGGTGCTGGGGCTGATGCACTGGCGCAGGCGCTCCCACGCGTCTTTCATGATGCCCAGAGAGCACAGAGGCAGCCCTGCAGCACAGCAGGGCACAAGACGGCACAGTCAGACAGCTGCACACACACACTCAAAGCTCTACCTTCTCACCAATGGCTAATCTACAGCTTCACGTTTGGAGTGCAGTTTTATTATGCTCTATGACAAATACCACCACTCCATATCATCCTCCACAGCAGGGCACAAGATGGCACAGTCAGACAGCTGCACACTAGGGCCGCAAAATATATTTGAAAAATGTGCGATATGCGGTAACATTGCTGAATGTTGAGATGATATGTTTTGAGATATACGTAATATTTAAATATAGTTTTAACATCTTTCAGCTTAATCTTCACTGCTAGGCCATAGCCAGTGTGCAGCCTATGGGGTGGATGTCAAGGGCAATAAGACCATTTGATTTCCCAAATATCTTAACAGCTTATAGTAATGTCCCATTAATTCCAGTTAAGCCATGTTTTGCAATATGTATATCACAATATTGTGTGTTGTGATATCGCAATATTTCTATATATTGTGCAGCCCTACTGCACACACACACTCAAAGCTCTACCTTTTCACCACTGGCTAATCTACAGGTTAATGTTGGGAGTGCAGTTTTACTACGCTCTATGACAAACACCACCACTCCATATCATCCCCCATAAAATGAAACTTTACATAAAAGCACTTACCCATTTTGTTCTTGAAGGACCTTGTGGATACTTTAGATTGATCTGCGGTCTACAACAAGTATTAAAGAAGCATTAGCAATTAGCATGGACTTTATAGACATTAATAATGAAGAAGACAAAGACAACAACTAAGACAAACTCCTCTGTTGTGAACGCACCTTCCCCTGTCTCTTTGACTCAGAAGAGAACCTGAACTCGGATGTTGGGCTGAGGAAGGGTTGGGGCTCCATGGATGAAGATGATCTCCTGCAAGAGTAGCGAAAAAACTCAGCAGAGAATAACAAAGCAGAGTAGAAGAAAAACTCTTTTCAGTTCATGCACAGACAGTAGCTTAAAGAGAACGTAGAGCAAATGACAAACTGCACAATCACTCTCATGATTTATTGTTACTATAATTATTATTGATGATACTAATAATAACAATAATAATGTGTTTCATGTATAAAGCGTTATTCATACAGAAAAAAAAGCTCAAAGAACTTAACAAGAAAGGAAAAATGTACACAAGACGAGTTATAGTTTTACAAAGCTTGCTTACAAAGATTCAGGAGGTTTTAGGAGCAGTAAAGGAATGAAAAATCTCTCTATAGGTGTTTTTTTGAGCAAAACCTTGAGCAGATCCGTGACCCACGGGGGAAGCCTATCTAAACACTCTCTCAAGCACATGGACACACACAAACAAACATGCACACTTCCGCAGGCCTGCTTGCCTTGACGCTTCGCTCTCGGCCTGGAAGTCCGCAGGCTCGGCGGGCTCCTGCCAGGCGGCGCGGACCCCCAGCAGCAGGAAGACGCAGCGGGACACCAGGAGGTGGCAGGCGGCGGGGAAGGAGAGGGCGTGCTCGGGGGTGCGGCCGCTGCCCCGCTCCCACTGCTTGGCGGGCGGCTCGCGCTCGGGGGTGCCGGGGCTCTCGGTGCTGCTGGGCAGCGTGCTGGTCCCCGACGACTCGTACACCGTCTCGTTCTGCTGCAGCTGCATGGCCTCGCGCGTGGCCAGGAAACACTGCAGCACCTCTGCACGGGGGAAGGGGGGGGGGGGCAAGGGACGAGAGGCACGTGATGCACCGCAGGCTTGTATGAGCACAGCAGACGGAGGAAGAATGGAGAATGAAGAATGGTGGGTGGGTGGGGATGTGTGTGTGTGAGAGAGAGAGTGTATGTGAGAGAGTGTATGTGTGAGTGTGTGTGTATGTGTGTGAGTGTGTGTGAATGTGTGTGAGTGTGTGTGAATGTGTGTGAGTGTGTGTGAATGTGTGTGAGTGTGTGTGAATGTGTGTGAGTGTGTGTAAATGTGTGTGAGTGTGTGTAAATGTGTGTGAGTGTGTGAATGTGTGTGTGTTTGTCATAATGTGGAAGAAAGTAATTTTATTATGGTTTTAAAGGTGTACTTCCATCATGTTTTCATTAATTTTGCAGTGTTCTCTAGTATTAATAATTACCCTGTGCGCTGGTGTTAATGAAAAAAATGTTCTAGTGCTTCTGTTTCGGGCTGTTTTAGTTTGGTAGGGGGAGTGGGGCCGGGAGAACGACACGATTTCACCAGAGGCACGCTCCCTGCAGCTTCCTTTGCCCCACAGTCAACTTGATAGCAGAGTAAGGTAAAGGGGAAAAGTCAACTTGACAGCGCTAAAACTGCACACAGAATGTCTATGGAGATACAGCCTTGTGTGTTTGATCCTGAATCCGAAGAGGAAGGAGAGATGGCACAAGCACAGTCGCTTCCTGACCGTTTGTCAATGAACGTTTCAGAATGGTAATATTTGCATGACAAAACAGTGCAAGTGCCCGGCTAAATGCAGTTCATTCAACTAGCCTGCTAATCTTATGCGAGTCAGTCAAACAGGATAACATTATTTAAAGCCCATTCGGTCAGTTTCTCTTATATGTATTTCCACGTCTACGTCACGCCGAAGGCCCTTTTCGCATTGGGTCGTTTTTCCGCGTATTGTCTTCTTTTGACTGATATAGAAAACGGAGATAGAAAAACATTTTGATATGCAGCATGCATATGCAACTCGGGGTGACCTATCATATTTCAAAAGAGCAAGTACTAAACGGTTTCTCGTGGAAGTACACCTTTAAGTGTATATAAGAGAGTGTAGAGAGACAGGAAGTCAACAGAAGAGAGAAAGAAATGTGGGTGGGACTTGGGAAATGAGCACAGGTTGGACTTGAACCTGGACCCCCATGCACACCTGCCCCTCTGTGGTACAGGCCCTGTAGCCAGCTGCACCACGGCACCCCAGGGATGTGAAGGAATGTGTGTGCATAGATGTTCCTGCATGCACATGCAGTCATCACAGGGACAACAGGGGTCCCTTGTTTACAGAGGCAGACATGTCTGGGGTTCAGAAAGCAAAAAGTGTTGCCACGTATTTGTTTCTGTCAATTCACTGGACCAAGTAAATCCTAATTAGAAACAACTCTATAGCCAGGAAGATGAGATATTTTTGTGAAATGACCTGTATGCAGACCACAGGCAGAAGATGGTAGGACTTTATACTAATTCAGCAAGATGGCTATCAGGGGCAAGATGACAGCACATTTTAGGTGTTTCCAAGTTAGGATTTCTTAGTCGAATAACTTATATGTGCATTAACAAGATGGATGGAAACCCGGTTTGTGTTTGTATGTATACTTCATATTTAACTATTTGTTTACATACCGCAAGCCATATCGTCACTGGTACATACAGTAATGCTATCGCATATCGGCCATTTTCCTTACGTCATGCAGTCCTAACATGCAGTCATCGCAGAGACGTGTTTAAAGCCTGCGTGCTGCGGCCTTCTCCGAGGCGGGGCGGGGCGGGGCAGAGGGAACAGGTGTGCGTTTACCAGGGAGGTACATACTGCTGATGCTGGGCGTCTCCTCCTCAGGCAGCTCCTGGTCCTGGTTGTGCTCGGTGGAGGCCCCCTGGGCCCCGGCCTCCCGCCTGCTCTGCTCCCCGGAGGGGCCTGGCTCCTGCCTGTCCTCACTGGGGCTCTGGGACGCCAGCAAGATCTGTGGAGGGGGGGGGGGGGGTATGAATAAGGAGGGGTGGAGGGTGGGGGTAATTCTGACAGTGCAGTCTCCTCAGAAACTTTCTTGACAACCAAGGTGTCAATCCCAGCTTTAGAGGGTAAAAACCCTGTCATATATTTGATCTAAGCTTTTTCATTTTACCAGCTGATGCTAATGAGCACATAAATTGTCAGAAAGGCAGATCAGCTAGTCAGTCAAAATCACCCGTGTTAAGTGCAGTCAGTAGAGGAATGCATGACTTTGAAGGAAGGAATTTTTACTTTCTGAAGCCAGAATTCACACCTTTATTTGAGAACAAACTTTAGGTAGGAGCAGGATGCACTATGTGTGCAGCATTGGTCAAATACATTTCCCTTTTCCCATGGGTGAGTTAGCAAATCCAGTTAACTAAAGCAAGCACAGTAGTGTTGTGTCAGTGCTCATCTTACTGGGTACTAATATGTCTAGCTGACTCACTCACCTGTTTGTTGGCAGCTGTGGAGGGCGTGCTGCCCGTGTTCGCTACGCTCTCTTTGAGTGACAGCAGTGTGTTGCGGATCTTGTAGACCATCTCATAGATCTCAATCAGCATCTCACATGGCTCGTACCTAACAGTGGAGAGGAGATATTGAAAAAAAAAAAAGAAAAAAATAGACATTGGGGCGAAAAGAGACAAGAAAAATACACACATTGGAGAGAGAGGAGACAAGAAGATAAGGAGACATTGTGGAAAACAGGACACAGTGAATAATGACAGCCAACAGATGAAATCTGAGCTCTTTCTGCTACTTCTACACACACACACACACACACACACACACACACACACACACACACACACACACACACACACACAAAAACACACACACACAGAGGACACTCATGAGCTGGCACACAGGATGGGGGGCTGTTTATTCTGCTGCATAAATCCCATCTCCATATTCAGTGGGCGCTAAAGCTCCCAAATGAGTCATTATGAGCTAGTCATTCATCACATGGGCAGGGTATTACTGTTCCCACAGACCCATCAATCTCTCAGTATGTGTGTTATGAGACAAGGAGAGAGAGAGGGAGGGAGGGAGGGGGGGGGGGGGAGAGAGAGAGAGGGCAGGCGAGAAGGATAGGGAGAGAGGGAAGGAAAAATAGAGAAAGGGATATGGAGAGAGAGAGAAAGAAAGAAAGACAGACAGATAGAGAAAGAGAAATGTGTTGTTCAATGATTTGGACATCTGTCACTCACTTGTCCTGCCAGTAGGCCTCGTCCTGCAGGCCAGTGTGTTTGAGCAGGACAGCCAGACTGCACCGACAGGCCGTCTCCAGCAGGGAGTCGCCTGGAGGACCACCGCTATCCCAGTCTGCAACAGGGGAACCACGCAGTCGTGTGATCAAGTCAGTCTATACCAACTGGCAACGTTTCAGGCTAAACAATGACGCCAAAACTGAACGTTTTAAAGTTGCAATTCCTCACACGTACATTGCGGGCTGGCTGCAGAAGTAAGCAATTTCCCATATACTCCCATTTTAAAAAGTCAATTTTGACAGTAAAAATAAATGTGTTCACAACCTGATTTGAAAAATGGTTTTGGTGTGTTTCAGTAGTTTTCAGGTCCATGAAAATTGAGGGGGGTGATTTTCTTTAGAATCCATTAGCTTAATCCCCACATAATTTAAAGAATGAATTGGCAAAGATGGTAGCGCAAGGAACCTTCAATTTTGGCTTTATCCGGTCTGTTGGAAAGTCTATGCGTGAAGTCACAGAGGTTTGTCCAGTCCTCTTATATACAGTCGATGGTTTATACCCGAGGCCCCACAGGCACAGATAAATTCCTGCTATGTATTCCTTCTGTCTGTGCTCTTAACACAGCTGATTTCACTAATTAGCTCATCTAGCTGGCTGGAGAGTTGTAATAATTAGGATAAGCAGGTTCAGTCAATTGGCTCGAACAAAAATGTGGCAGAACTTTTATTTTCTGCACCTAGGATGTCCGCGTATGACACAAGGTGAGCCCTCTGCCACTGCAGCTCATCCGTATTGTGCACACCTGAGCAGGTGAGCAGTGCCCTCTCCCTCACCTCTACTTATGGCGTACTCCTTCATCTTCTTCCAGAGGCCGCTGGCAGGCTCCCGGCTGGACCCCAGCGCCAGCTCCACCAGCATGGTGCCCTCCTCGCTCAGCCCCAGGTCGGCCAGCCTGGCGTCAGGGCAGCCCAGCAGCACGGCCTCGGTCAGCCAGCCGGTGGCGAAATCTAAACAGCAGAGTGCAAGTCATCGTGAGTCATCACACGACAGAGGACAATGCAAATAAAATTGTGCTGCCAAAGTAATCTTTATAGAACCGATGTTCCGAAAACTCTACAGCGGTCCAAACTATAAGGGCCACAGTCAAATGTGAAAGACCCAGTTAAGTCAAAATAATATTATCTCAATGAAAAAGTTCCTCCTAATCACCACATCAACAATTCTACAAGATGTAATAAGGTGTCAGTGGTGTCCCAGTGTGGGCAGTACTTTCTGTGGTCGGATGCTGCTGACATGCCAACTCAAAGGGCTGAGACACCCACCCAATGCAATGCTATTCCATGCTAAACATACTCCTATGACATAGGCAGGGTGTGTTTTAGTCCTGCCCTACTTAAACAAATCAGAAAAAGTTGAAAAAAGCGGCATAACCCAATAAAACCGACTTTTCTGCATCTTCTGTTGTTTTCTAAAACATTTCTAGTTACCAAATGTGATAGTAGGTTTTTACTTTCATGGGTCTTTTACAGAGCATGCAGATCAGCATGCTCAGCAGACTTTGAGACTTATTGTAAACCAAGCACTGTGCGGTTAGTGGTGGGGGGGTTCTTGTGGAGTTTACTGAGGGCAAACGCTACCTAGCTGCTCAAAGTCCATCTCCAAGCCGTTCCTCAGCAGGGGGTTGCACAGCCAGAACTCTGCCGTCTTCTCCTGGATGGACGGGGGAGGGCCCTGCAGCATGCCCCCCAGGCATCGTCCAATGGCCAGAGCCACTGCCCTCTCAAGGTCCAATAGCCACATCCAATCCTCTGGCTCGATCCCGGTGGCAGACCCCGCCCCCTCGGTCACCTCTGGAATCAGGCAAGCAGTCATGAGTGTGTTGCTTTAGCAGTGTGACTCATCAGAACATCACTGCTTTTTATTACTTTTCCCCCCACAAAAATAGCTGCATGGTTTAGTCTGTGAAAAAAAAACAAGTGCTGTTTTAAAATGGTGGTTTAGGAGCAAATCAAATGTTGTTAAAAATTATAAGTAGGCATGTCTGGGCCTTGATTTTCTGAGCCCTTCCAGTCAGTCAGTCCAACAGCCTGTCTTAACTAGTAACTGGTTTAATGCCAAAGCCCGCAAGGCTGTAACCTACTTTCTAGGTGAACAGATCACCCTTTCAAAAAACCCAATGAACTCTTTTTCTCTAAATAAAACATTGAGCAATCCCTCACAGACTGACTGCTGCCCTGTTCTAAGCCTGTGGTCACACTCCTCCTACTCTGTCTTACAGCAACTTTGGGAAATATCGTTTAGCATTTCCCATTCGTGTATCTGTGTATATTGTATGTAAATGAGGAAACACAATATAAGTCTTCATATCCTGTGAAAGACATAGATGCAGGTAGGAGCAGGGCTTCCTTTTATGACTGTCTACTACCAAATGTAAAATGTAGCCTGATTTCAGGCACCATTCCGGGGCTCTTTCCTGTGAATGCATGTGTGTACTTGTGTGTATGTATGTGTGTGCAACAGGGATGGAAATTGGCACCAGCCACCAGTCAAACGCTGGTAAAATATGAAAGTGGCTGGTAGATTTTGGATGCAAAATAATGATGGTGGCAGGTGAATTTCATCATTTATTTGTCAGTGTCTGCTAAAAGTTCACATTTTCCAAAGTAAATTTCCACCCCGGTTATGAATTTGTGTGTGTGTGTGTGACTGCATATGTGTACTTGTGTGTGTGTGTGTGACTGCATGTGTGTACTTGTGTGTGTGTGTGACTGCATGTGTGTACTTGTGTGTGTGTGTATGTATGTGTGTGCAATTGTGTGTGTGTATGTGTATGCGCATGTGTTTATCTACTGTATATCCGCAAGCTCACCAGGAGAGGAGCCCTCCAGCTCCAGGTCCTCCAGCATGCCGGTGGCGGGCAGGAAGCAGTTGAGCTCGTTGAGGTGCTCCAGCAGCGAGAGCAGGTGGGGCAGCAGTGGGCGCACCACCCCCAGGGGGAGCAGCAGCAGAGAGTACATCACCTGGCACAGCAGGCTCCCTGCCACCGAGCCACACAGCACCGCTGCACAGCAACCACACCACAGGGGACAGGGTTGGAGGCAAATAACAGACAGACGAAGAGAAGGTGGGAAGAAGGGAGGACAGTGAAAGAACAGAAGAAGAGGTTGGGAGAGGATAAGTGACAGTGAAAGAGAAGAATATAGTAGGCTTATAGTTGAATGACACTGAGAAGGAGAAACAAAACGTGACAAAAATAGTACTCAAATTGAATTGCCTTGAATGACACTGAGATTAATGCTGAGTCATGTTGCTGCTAACGGAAAGGCCGCAGGCAGCGTGTGAGCGGTAAACATACTGTGCAGTTTCTGGATGACGTGCTTGTCCAACGAGCTCTCTTCCAACAAGATGGTGGACCTCCTGAAGGTCTCTGCTGCGTACGGGAGCAGCAGACACAAGTGCTTGTTAAGCAGCGTCACACTGCTGTCGTCCTGAGGGGAGATGGGAACAGACACGTTCTTCTGCATGAACTTCTCTCTCCAAAGATGTATTGCTTTTATTATCTCTAGTATATATCTGAACACACCATCTGATCGGTATAACTATGGACAGAAGGCTTTCTCAAACCAGGTAATAAAATATTTGGTGGAGTTGAAGTATGCTTTGTATATGTTCCGGCAGGTGAAGATGCAGCTGGAAAGTAGTCATTTCATGTTGCATAGCACTATGTTGTAAGTGTATTTGTGGATAACACAATGTTTGTGTCAAGTTGGCATGCAGCTCCTGTTCCATGGAAGTGCAGAGAACGTACATGAAGCTCCGACAAATTTAAAAATGTAATGGTCTGAGTCATGGCTCAGCCCAAGAACACCTCTTACCCCTAAGTTTAACTCCGAACTAACAACCGAACCAACACTTCTCAACACCTGTATTTACTCTGCAATCTTGTATCTCCTGAGCTTGACTATTTTCCTCTACTGTAAGTCACCTTGGATAAAAATAATCTGGTAAGTGTAACGTAATGTAATGAGCAGCAGGGCGGCGCCGTACCTCCGTGTTTGTGTAGATGAAGCAGTGGGCCAGCAGGTGCTTGTGCAGGGCGGACAGGAGGTGGTGGAAGTGAGACGGGGGCTCCGTCTGCCTCTTGGCCTGGCTGGCCCGCTGCTTGTCGCTGTTCTTCTCCAGCTCCCCAAAGGCACGCTCCTGCACAGCCCAACACATGAGCACACAAACTGCTTTAAACAGATGAACACTTGAGAGGGCAGTATAGGTTAAGGTGGCCATACCATAATACAGGGACCAGGTTTTAAGCCCAGCTCAAGGACATTTCCTGATCCTTCCTCATCTCTCTCTCCCCAATTATTTCCTGTCATATCTTTATTATTCTAGCTCATTAAAAGGCTAAAAAGTACAAAAAAATGAATCTGCACTAAATAATGACAAGACGACCCAACTATACATCAAATTATTGTTTTTGAAAGCAAATTTGCCAAAGAACATCCTCCATTTTACAAGTACAATGTGAACACAAAATAAAAACACAATTACAGATGGTGGATCAGTGTCACAACATGTTATATTCAATCACTTTTTGACATTAAATTAATTCAAGAACTTGGTGAACGATTTGTGCATGTATGACTCTACATAACAGTAGCAAGTCCCAAGATCATTAGAAATACATTCATTGCAGGGTCTCTTAACAGTTTAACAGTTTAGTTAATGGTGTAACAGTTTATACCAGAAGTACAAGTCTACAATGTTTTTTTTTTTTTTTCAAGTATTCAAGTATAAATGACGCATTTTACAAAGCCCAGCGAATTAAAACCACCATTAGCAAGCATGTGTGCAATGCTGACAGAAATAACACTTCTTAACAGAAGGAACCTTAAAAGCCCCATAAACTCCGCTCTGGGCATGAGGGCCACTACACTGATGACAGGCCAGTGAGGGAGAGGAAGAAGGCGGAGATGAGAGTCAGAAAGCACAAGGGAAGGATGGTGAAATGCAACAACACACCTGAATCCAAAACGATTTTACATATTTTGTTTAGTCAATATGAAAGAAAAATAAAGAAACAAACTCAAAAACAAACAAGAACTCATCAGCACAAACACCTTGTCTCCAACAGTAGAATCCATTGCTAAGCAACACTTTCTCTCTGTCTCTCTCTCTCTGTCTCTGTCTCTCTCTCACACACACACACACACACACACACACACACACACACACACACACACACACACACACACACACACACACACACACACAGACACACAGACACACAGACACACTCACTCCGTCCGTCCGTCTCTCACCGTGTAGAATCCAATGCTAAGCAGGAGGGTCTTGAGCAGCACCTCTGCCAGGTGCAGCTGGTCGGGAGAGTTGGCACTGGGCGGGAGCTGGTCTGGGGAGTGGGGCGGGGGCAGGCCGGCGTTCAGCTCCCCGGGAGAGCTGTAGCCCAGCAGAGAGGCCACGTGGGACTGCTCCTGCAGGCTGTTCAGCACCATGTCCAGCTGCAGACGCTGCCAAGGGGAAGAACAGGACGCTAGAACCTTACAAGCCTTAATGTATA
>CM050209.1:6155000-6232500 GCA_027475355.1 Coilia nasus
TTTGTATACATCGCTAGTTCAGCCCAACAAACGCTTTTCACGTTATGCTTTTTAAATAGGGCAACTGTCGCTGCATCCGACCCATCTAAACTAGAACGCACAGTGCTAAAATCAACATACATTACATGTTTAAAGTGAATCATTGCGTTTCTGATCATGCCCCTCAAGCTGGGACAGCACACCTTCCGCAATGACAACGCAATGAAAACCGTTCCCGTGTGGACGTAAATATTTACTGCTCCGTTGTCGTGTGGACGCAACTTTTTTTTTTTACCCGCAAAGAAAAAAATCCAGGAACGTTGTCGTGTGGATGGGGCCTAAAGCTCTAGAGCAGGAAGTCATTACGTACAAAGCTAGAATATAACCAGGACTGTATCCTTCAGCAATCCCACTTTCTCTTGTGTCATATTACTCAACAATGTTCAAGCATCATGTTTAAAAATGGACATGGATACTAAGAGTCATTACTTCATATGGTAGAATGTTTTGATCCTTTAGGTTTCTTACCTATCAGTAGGAACTGCGGTCCAGGCAAGGCTGTGGGAGGTGCCTGCGGTGATCTGCTGGATGGCCACTCCCTCTAGGCCAATCACTTTCTTAGGTTTGGTGACGGGCGTAGAGGTGTGGCCCTGTCCACACTGTCCCATGGCGTTGTTTCCCCAGGCGTACACCTCATTCTCTGGAGATCAACAGGACACAATTAGAGACAGAGCTAACTACAGCAGAAATAGTTATTACCAGTACTGAAGCAGCTTCATCCAGCACAACTACAGTGGCTGTCTTGACCATCACAGTCAGTGTTTTACAGCACAGACAAAACGGAAAAGTGGGGTGAACTAAACGCCCCAATATGGTCATGTCTGGGTGAGGGAAAGAAATCAAAGACAAAAACTGTACTCTGAAAAGTATGCTATAAACTCATTTACTGGAAGCCCATTTTGATACTAGCCTTTACAAAGACGGTAGAGATGGCCTAAGAAACACCTCCGTTTTGGGCTTACAATAAATTAATAAAAAGCACAATTAAAACAGTTCATGTTGAGTTTAAAGGCAGTTTCAAGGTCTCATTCAGAGAAAAACGTTTAGTACATGCTCTTTTTGAAATATGACAGGTCACACCGAGTTGCATGTTGGACTTGAAAATGTTCTTCTACCCCAATTGCCTCCATTAGTCATTTAAAGGAGTCTCGTTGCAGCACACATTCACTTAATGAAATATAGCTAAGTATGTGTGTTTGTTTAGAACGTGTAAATCTTCTATTTTGTGTACTATGACCGAATGGGCTTTGAATGATTGTAGCCTGTGACTAGCACAGCCAAGAACCTGTCATTCTCCCTGCTCCATCTCCTCCACCAAACTAGAACAGCCTATAACAGGAGCACTATTATATAAGCAGTATATAAAGTATATTTTCACTAAAACTGGCTCACAGGGCATTTATTAATACTAGAGACCTCTGCAAAATGAATGAAATGAACGATGCAAGGACACCTTTAATAACTGTTCTAAAACAGAATAGGCAGAGCTACCAGAGGTGTTCATGAGTACCAGTGTTTCTGGTTTACCGTGAGACAGGGCCAGACAGTGGCTATCCCCACAGGAGATATCAATGATCTTGGTGATGCTCAGCTCCTCGATCAGGCGTGGCCTAAGAGATGTCGTTTCAGACGAGCCGCAGCCAAGACACGAACCACAGCCCCACGCAAACACCTGCAGCACACAAACACCAATTAGGACACAAGCTTTAATGCAGAGAGAACAAAATACAGTGGGTAATATTAAGACATGGGCAAAATGTGCATATGTTGGTGCGTTTATTTGCATATGCTCTAGTTTGGCAATTTTGAAGAAACTGAAAGAAAGTGCCTGCTTGCTACTTTTGGGCAGTAAATTATTAACAGCAGTACGTGAAGGTTCACATACAGACAGACGTCTATGGTGATGTCAACAGGAGACAAGAGTGCCTCTGTGTGCGTGTGTGCGTGTGTGCGTGTGTGTGTGTGTGTGTGTGTGTGTGTGTGTGTGTGTGTGTACCTGGCCAGCTGAGGTCAGCGCAAGAGAGGACTGGCTGCCTGCACAAACTTTCCTGATAATGTATCCATGGAGGGCCTCAATGACCTTGGGCCGATACACCCGGTTGGTATCCCCATGACCCAGTTTACCTACAGCGGAACACCAAGAACCACATACTCTCAAACAGAGCACACAGCAGCACTGTCCTTTTATGGGACGTTTTAAACATAATGTACAGTCATTGCACAGTATACTGATCTACATGTACGATAAGAATGGAGGGTCAGAGTCTGAGTTTGTACATCAAAAGAGTGGGACAGTCAAAGGAAGGTTTAAGTAACGTTCGATGAGATTTCTCAGTTAGTCATGTTGGGATCTATGAATGGAAACTCATCACCAGTAGCTAACAGTGTTTTAGTTCAGTTAGTTGAGTTCAGTTCAGTTCAAAAAAAGAAAGTGACACTGCACCTTGTCATCTTGGACTCATGACCTGTATGTTACATAAGGTGACAGTGGGACATTGAATGCATGGGAATGCAGTAAAACCACACAGGATGGCAGTTATAGGACTGTTATAGATATACCGTTGTCACCGCCTCCGAAAGACCAGACGATGCGTCCGTCCTGAGCCACAGCGATGGTGTGGGAGCTCCCACAGGCTGCCTGCCCCACGCCGCTGATGTCCTTCACCAGGGTGGGCACGTTACGGCTGTGGCTGTCACTATGGCCTGCAGAGAGGAAACACGTTTGCTTCACTGTGCTCACTACGCCAGACCTGTGTAAAGCCATTCTCAAAGGATGGAGCACAGATATTCAGGAAAGCATTTACATTTCACTTAAGTTACATGCTAAGTAAAACCTAGAAGGGCAGCAACATGGTGCAGATGTTTACCAAGGCCAAATGCCCCATTACGCCATGTTACAAAAGGTGGAAAAAACTCCTGGATCATCATGGGTTCTCCTGTAGCCCCTGCTACACCCTCCTATTAAGTTTCACAATTATTAGTCTAGTAATATTCAAATACTTCTACAGACAGAAAATGCCAAGTCAAGGCAACATTTACAGCAGGGGTAAATATAACTCAACAGCGATTACATCCTCTATTCTTTGTGACCATAATGCACGTGACTGATTGAAAACAGGAGTCTACTGCATACCTAGTCGGCCAAAGTCTCCCTCTCCCCACGTGTAGAGTTCACCATCGTTGGTCACAGCTGCACTGTGCCTGTAGCCCGCAGACACACACACCACAACCTGCAAGCACATCACATGCAGAAATAAGAAACTATTGATATTATTCTTGTGAAAGGCACCACATTTTCGTTAATGGCTTAGAATAACATATGTGTATGTGTATGTGTGTGGTGACTATTATGTGTGAGAATTTGCAGTGTTTCCCCCAGAGCTTTGTAGTTAGCAGGCGACCACCCTAAAAACAAATAGAACACCAACATTGGGACTTGGGCTTAAAATCAGGTGGAATATGAAGGAATAGGAATGCGAATAAACACTTCATGAACTGCCTTCCATTCATACAATCTGGAAAGCTTAAAACAAATATGATACAAATGAATGATATGAAACCAATAAGCTATAAATCATTTTGCAGTAATATATTTCCCTATCACAACGCCGCATCTCCCGAGACAACCAGCATCTAACAATTTCCCTTCACAATGCACTGCTGTGAAAAGTAACACTTGTTCGTTTTTATTTAGTTCACAACAATGTTCCCCACGGTATGTGTCTATGTGTGTAAGAATGGGCATTCATCATTGCTGGAGAGACAAACACTAACTGGCTCTGGGGAAAAAGGGGGACAAACAGTTTAACCAACACAACCAACAATCTGTGTGGTACAGAAACAGCAGATGGTCCATCTACCCCCCATCTAACCCCTCCAGCTGGCACCTGCGACCCACCTTGCCCTGCAGTGGTCCCTGGATGATTTTGGGGTATTTCTGGGTGGCGCTGTTCCCGTGGCCCAGCTTCCCGTAGTCTCCGTCGCCCCAGCTGAAGACCTCGCCCTCGCCCGTGACGGCCAGCGTGTGCCCGTCCGAGCCCTTGGAGGAGGAGACCTTGCGCATGCTGCGCGGCGGGTCCAGCACCAGCTTCTTGGGCATGGACTGGTTGTTGGAGTCCCCCAGGCCCAGCCGCCCGTAGCTGCCCTTGCCGCAGGCCTTCACCGAGCCGTCGGCTGACACGGAGAACGTGCAGTACTGCCCCGCCTCGATCTGAACACAGAGCGCACACACACACACACACCATAAGTGGAAATTAACTATACAAAATGTCGACCTTTCCCAGCCACTGACAAATAAATGGTAAAATTCCCCAGCCACTCAACAGTTAATCATTATTTTTTGTCCGGAATTTTTTGTCCTTTCATATTTTATATATTGGTGACTGGTGCTAATTTCCATCCCTGACAAACACACACACAAGTTTACACAGACTACAACTACAGTATTGGTAGTCTGGTGGTTAGCAATAAGGACTTGGGGGAAAAAACACACAATTAGATACATATAAATACACCAGAAGTAGGGCTGCACAATATATCGAAAATATTGTGATATCGCAATATACAATATCGTGATATACATATCGCAAACATGGCTTAACTGCAATAAATGGGACATTACAGTAAGATGTTTCATGCTCCACATATGAAGATATTCGGGAAATCAAATGGAGTCCTACTGCCCTTGATATCCACCCCTACTGGCTACGCACTGGCTACGGCCTAGCATTGAAGATTAAGCTGGAAAATGTTAAAACTATATTTAAATATTTAAACTATATTTACAAATTGAAATGTTTATTTATTGCAAAATGTTGAAATGTTGAAATGTTTATTTATTGTTTATTTATTGTCATCGCAACATTCAGCAATGTTACCGCATATCGCACATTTTTCCAATGTCGTGCAGCCCTAACCAGAAGCTTGTGAGTTTGATCCCAAGCCAGGCTAATGCCGACTAGCGCCTCGACTCAATTTCATTTACCTCCAGCAACTGTGTCAGGGAGCAAGGACATAAGGTTCACTGATGCATCAGGCTACCACTATTGTGCCCCTGAAGCTTAACCCCAAGTTGCTACAGGGGGGACTGTCCCTGCAGACAGTTCACTAAGAGTTGCTCTGGATAAGAGTGTCTAATAATTGACAATTATTATAAGAAAACATGGACAGACAAGTGCAAAAACAAAAACAAAAAGAACACAAGAAAATGCAGAGGGAAAGCACACCAAGTCTTGTGTTCATATAAAGATGACCACACAAAGCACAAAGACATAGAGCAAGCTCTCCCATACAGACCATTAGCGGTCCAGTATCACACAGGAAATTACATTTGACCTAACAGAGCTGATTCGTCTTCATTAGGGCCACATGTACCATGTATCTATAACATCCCTCTATCTGTGCCATCCTCCCCCATAACTGCATTTCACAGGCCTAATCAAAGAGCTGCCGCAGGCTCTTGGCCACAGCATCCTGGAGGATCAGACCAGGGCTGACTGGGTTGTTGCTTGTGTAAAATGTCAATGCAGTTAAGTCTCCCTCCTGATGCCTTAAGAGACATGAGGTTGACTGGCAGCCTGGACTTTTTTTTTTTTTTTTTTTTTTTTTTTTTTGAATCGACCAGCTAGTGCATTTACTCAAACCTAAAAAAAAACTTCAAAGTGAGAATTTCCTTGGACTTTCACATTCCCACCATTGAATTTGTCTGTGTATGCTGCGTGTATGCATTTTTCAGCCAACAATCTAAAGTGAAAGCCTTATATACTAAGCCTACTCGTAAAATAGAAGGTGACAAATAATTGTTTCAGCCACCTATTATGTTGAGCAACCAGCAACCAACCAACCAGCAATAACTGAAATCACGACTATAGCGAAAGGGAGAGAGCAGTCATCCCACCCGGGTCTTGAACCCATGTCTACACAATACCAAACATGCGCTCTGACCGCAATGCCAAACAATCAGTCTCATTTAAATGGCAGTTAGTGCATAACATCAGCCGTAGAGAGTGATCGCACTCCATCACAATGATTAAAATCCGATTAGCTAAGCAGCCCTATTGGAGGAGGGTTGCTGGCTCTCACCATCTGGGCGTCGCTGAAGCCTTGTGCCAGCTTGGGCTGCAGGATCTTCTCCAGGGTGCCCTCGGCCAGCTGGTGGCTGCTGTTGCTGCCCCACACGTACACCCTGACCGCGTCGCCCTCCGTGCCCGCGCTGCCCGTACCCGTGCTGCAGGAGCACAGGCAGTTGGAGGCGAGGTTGCAGATCTGCGGGAGGGAGGGATGACACAAACAAACAAGTCATGGAGGAAGCACACAAGCAAGAAAATCACAAGATGGTAGCTGCGAGGAAAACTAATTATGGAACCATTAATCACCCTAAATTCGATTTAATTCAGCTCAAATGAATTTCATTTCAATATAATTCAAAACAGTTTATTTGTCCATAAGGGTCGTTTTACACAGTGGCTCAGAGTGAAGTATGATACACCCACAATAAATATAAATACTTAAGGAAAAACACCCTCAAAATGTAGGGACAACTGTCGAGGTCAAAGGTCAAACCTGAAGTGATTTCACAACATAATCATAGGAAATCATGGGATCTAATCTTGGAAGCAGATTTAATTTCAGTTCAGGAGTCCCAAGCTATGTGATGGTGATCATGGGAACACAAACACAGCCAGACAGATTAGAATTCAGATTTATGGGTACTGGGTGAAGGCATCCAGTAGAGTATTAGCCCCTGTAGGTCTGACAACACCTGCCAATGCTAAGAGCCACAAGCAGGCCTCTCTCTCAGGGGCCGTCAGTTGGGCTGTATCATGACAGTGTGACTCTGACAGTAGACTACAAGGAGACACCACAGACCATGATAGAAATAAGTATTTCTCTATTTAATAGCATGGAATACTTTCTATTCTCAACTGCTAATGTAGAAAATAAATCAATCAGCCTGTAGACGCCTTGCTTGTGGTAAGTATTCCTCCAACTCCATCAAAACACTGGAACAACCTACTGTTTGCTTTTTTTATATCATTTGGACTGGCACTGCATGTCTGTACATGATCTATATGTCTGTAAGGTGTGGTCTGTGTGTGTAAAGTGCTGTGTATGTGTGTGTATGTCTTTTACAGCTGGACCTAGAGTCAGTAAAACAATAAAGTTGTGGTTTACTACCACACACACAAACCTCTTCAAAGAGGCACAGAGCCACATGTGAGAGACTGCAGAGGCCATCAGCATCCTTCTTCAGTACCTGAGAGTTGACCGATTCACCTCGGAAACCCTAAGAGAGAGAAAGAGAGAAAGAGAAGCAGCCATCAAACACCTGTCCATGGCAAGGGCTCAGACAACAGACACTCTCATCAAGGGAGAGGTCACTATCCTGTTATCAGTGACCCATAGACTGTGCAGGGAAAAAGAAAACAAACAAACAAAAACACAAGTGTTCCATTATTTATCCGGAGTGTTAATGGCTAAAGGGATTTAGACCATTTCCTTCCAAAGCAAACTACTCTGACATTCTACTGTGCGTATTCCACTGGGAAGTGAATCCTTAAGTGCGTCTCCATTGGGAGAATGAGAATTATTGGAATAGTAATACTTTAGGGGATCTCAGTGAAGAAGATAAAGAAAAAAAACAATATTGAAATAAAATGTCAATTGTAAAGTCAGGCTGGGCTTTTTCACGCATGGTATCTGGCATTATTGCACAATCTAAAGATTTTTACACTCTGTAATGTAAAAATGGATTTTATATGAACCGGCAAACACAAAAGCTCTAAGTGTTTTCGAACGCAAAGCCGATACACAACGTTGCCTGCTACACCTCGCACAAGAGCCAGAGATCGATACGGCTGGAGTCCTTCACAGCATCATCCATAAAAGGCTCCTGGTGGAAGGTTTCCCACTGATTAAGAGCAGGATAAATCAGATGGGCGCGCCAGAGCCAAAGACACTCAGAGCAGCCGTCTCAGAACCAGGCAGACGGCCAAGGCATCAGTCACCGCAAAGGCAAAATTTGATTTAGTGAACAAGGAGAAATGTTTGTGCTTCTTGCCTCCTTGGACACACACAGGAACAACACACACACTCATACAGACACAGACACACACAAAAACACACACACACACTCACAGAGTTGCCTGAACAGTCTGTCATACTAACACACACTGACAGACAGACACAGACAGGCACACACAACCACACCTACACACTAATACACACACATGCACAGTTGTCTAAACAGTCTGTAATACCAACACATACTCACACAGACAGACACACACACACACAGACACAAACATACACACACACACGTACACACACCTACACACTAATACACATGCACTCACAAAGGCTCGTCTTAAAAGTCTGCAATAACACCAGCACACGGAGTGACTCTGCTCTAAGATGCTGAGAGCTGAGTGCCATGGCTAATGTGTGGTGGGCAGCTGGGCCAGAGTGCTCTTCCTGCTGCACCCATCCTTCCCATAATGCAGCTGGCCTTCTAAAACTGCATCTGTCCACATCACCCTCATTCTACACAATCATTCTACAGCAACTAGGCTACACAATGATTTTTTTTGCCTGGTGACCAGAACAATTCAGAAGCCTATAGGGGTAAAACACACACCACTTCTGAGTAACAAAAATTGGATTTAAATATGTGATCAGATCTGAAAAAATGAGTCACAGGGACCCAAATTTTAAAACTGAGATCATTCTTCTTTCAACACCTTTTGTTTTATAAAAGTTAAAAAAAAGAAGATTCCAAATTTACCTATGGTGTAATTACAGCAAAGCAAAGATGAATAAGTTTAAGGCGCATATAATGATGGTTTTGTGATGGTTTTTGATGGTGTGTGTGTGTGTCTGTATATCAGAACATTAGAACTTTCATCTTCATACTCTTTTTGCCAGATCAGGGGCCTCATGTACTAACACTTGCGTGGATTTCCTACTGAATCTGTGCGTACGTGAAAAATCTGGAAAGATGCGTACGCACAAAAAAATTCAGATGTATCAATCAGTGCGTACGCACATTCTCTTTGTACATGTGAAATCCAGCGCACATGCACGAGCCCGACTCTCTGCCTTGTCTCCTCCCTCAAGTACCCCACATTGAATGCTAATTAGTATAAATAGGCCTGTAGTAGTGCTCCCGTTGAGAGAATGGATATGGAGAAAGGAAGGAAAAAAAACTCTTCAGCATGCGAGGTGGATGTGCTGATTTCGGAGGTGGAGGCCAGACACAAAATCTTGTTTGGTTCACTTTCCACCGGAATCAGCACCAAAACAAAACAACTTGCCTGGACAAATGTGGCAAAGGCAGTAAGTGCGGTAAGGTCAGAAACACGGGCCGTGCTGATGTAAAACAAAATGGTCCGACATAAAAGTGGATGTGAAAAAGAAGGTCGCTGTCTCCTATGAGTGATTAGAGTAATTACAGCATAAACTATACATCATGTGTATATTTTCCAGTACATTCACTTTAGGTGTTAAATTTCTTACCAAGTAGCCACCCATTACGCACTCTGCCAGCTTCCAGCCTATTCCCAACCACGCTGTTAGTCCGGATGAAGGAGTCATGGGTTGCCCCAGGCCACCTTGCTACGATATTTGTAAGGCGCATTTGGGCATCACATATTATTTGTACGTTTATTGAATGGAAATGTTTCCTGTTCACATACGCATATTTCCCCTCAGATGGCGCCTTTATACCAATATGTGTGCAGTCGATCGCTCCGATTACATTTGGAAAACCGGCTATCACTGCAAATTCCGCTTTAATGTTTGATTGATTGATTTCAAGTAAATATGGCTTATGGTTACTCCACGCAACACCAACAACTCTAGTCTCATTATACTACTGTCAAGAATTGAGCGACAAACATTTAATGGGAGATCTATTAGCATGAATGACATCCACAGTCCTGAAAATATGCAATGTTTAATAAGCAGTCATTCCTAAATATGATTTTACCGCGGCTTCCGATTTCCTTGATTCCAGTATAGCTATTATAGTTTTATGTATCTGTTAAAGTTAACCCAACAGTGTCACATTATGCGTGTAAACAATAACCCATGATTGAAGTGCGTTTAAAATGATGCATCCTGACGTTTAAAGCCACTTTTACCTAGCTGCAAATTGCAATATTATGTCATGACTCGTGAGTGAGTAGCCTACACCTTAAGTTATTGCGCTGCATTGCCTCTATGTGCCGCCAACTGACCAACTGCCAACTGCGTTTTTGTGCGTACGCAAGCTTTGTACATGAGGCCCCAGGTCATATATATTTTCAATAACTTTATGACTAGCCTAATAAAAGGTCTACTATTGTGGTGATGTTGGCAGATGGGATTTTATTGGGTTGTAGCATGTGTGCTTGTTTAAAAAAAAAAAGCAAGCAACTCTTCACTCTATTCATTAGAAATAGGTAACAGATAAGGCCATCCTAAGTAATAAGTTTGTTTGCTGTAACATCAAAATGAGAAAAAAATTGGGTCGGTAGTTTTTTTTCTTGTGTCTCTTCCTAACATTAGGCCTAACATTCGGTTACTTCTGTTATGAAAAGCAACCGGTCAATAAGTTTGCAGGGGCCTGATTCCAGGTGAATCGTCATGCAAAAATAAGCTGTGCTTAAATACAGGCTAAACGGCACTATATTATGTAGCCTACACACATAAGGTGTTTTATTGCCCTTCCTATGTGTGTAATAAAATAATATTCACAGCATTTAGAAGCATGAGCGATGTTGCGTTCCTTACCCTTGGCTGCCATTTAGTTCAAATTTTTGTCTGTGAAATATAGCTGGCTAGCATCAGACCCTGTGGAAGCTTGATCCTGCTTGCATGACACCAGAGCGATACAGAGAGCTGCGACACTCTTTGATGTTGGCGTTAATGCATTCCTTATCGCTCTGCATGACAACCTGCTACGCCTCCATCCAAACTTCTGATTGGGTTGCAGGTTCTGTGTCAAACTTTTCATTTTATCAAATTTGTTTAAAAAAAAGAAATTATGGTTTTAAAGTTAATAATTGTGATTTGCGGGAGAAATAATTGACTCGGTTGCACTACAATATTGTAGTTGGCAAGTCGACACATAAGACCATGGCAAAAAAAATGATCAGGTCAGCCCCAATGTGACTGAGTCAGACGGATTACGGCAAACAAGAACAATTTTAAGGATGGCCTAACACACCGCACTCTCTAAATGACTGTAAGAAATGAAGGAAAGACATCACTTACCGAGTACTGCCTCATCTGAAGCAGGGTCTGATGGATGAGATCGTACCCAATGCCCCCACCCTCGCCGGTGGAGGAGGAGGAGGAGGAGGAGGAGGAGGAAGAGGAAGCGGCCAGGGCCACCTCCACCCACTCAAGCAGGAAGCGCAGGGAGCCCCTCTGCAGCGCCAAGCCCAGCAGCAGCTCCAGCGCCAGCCTCTTGCCCACGCGGTCGGCCCCCGACCCGCTGACGGCCGTGCGCTTCAGGAAGTCCCCCACCTGCGCCAGGCAGTGCAGCCCCACACTGGGGATCTTGTTCTCGTTGGCCAGGGAGAGCGGTGGCAGGGAGGCCAGCACGGACGACGCTGTGGCCAGGACGTCGTTGCAGAGTTCCGCACCGGAGCTCACGCCCGTGGTGGCGGCCGTCGTTCCCGCGACCGACTCCTGACCCCTCTGCCAGTTCTGCTGCAGCAGCGCGAACAGCAGGCTCAGCCCGGTGCGCACGCCCATCTCGATCAGCACGTCCGTGCCAGACCTGGCCCGGGGACCCGGCATCCACGGCTCGGTGGCGGGTTCCAGCTGCCCTCCCTCCGTCCCGCTCTGGGCCGGCTGCGGCGGGGGCGCGGGCCGGAAGCGCTCGTGGTACTTGCTGTGCAGGGCGTAGTAGATGCGCTGCAGCACCACCAGCCGGTGGTGGAGGGCCAGGGCGAAGGGCGTGCAGGCCAGGGAGCGACGCGCCAGGCAGCGCTGGGCCAGGAGCAGGGCCGACAGGTACTCCTCGCGCTCCTCCGCCGCGCTGCTCTCGTGCTGGAAGTCGGGCAGCCGCGGGCCCATCAGGTCCTGCACGGGCTGGGCCAGCGCCACCACCTCCTTACTCTGCAGCAGCTTGGCGTAGAGCGTGCCCGCCCCGCGCCGTGTGGCCGTCTGCACGCTGTCCTCCGCCGCCCAGGCGCTGTTCAGGTGCTCCTGCCACTTCAACATCACATGGGTCTGGCAAGGCACCATGACTGAGCATTATCCACGGAGACTGGGGGACACGGCTGCAGGGAGAGGCGTGGAGGAAGCATCAAACGATCTGGTTATCCACCAGTGAATCACACACAATCAGATCAAGAGGCTAAGTAGCATTCATGATAACCACTGATGGGCAACCTAGCTCTAGCCTGGTAAACCAGCCCATCGTACTTCATTTCATTTTGTACAGAGGGTCTGGCCGTGCTGCCATTGACATTGCTGTATTGGGTACCAAATCCTAGCCAATCAACGAACAGAGGGAGTGCTCGTGAGCAGTGAAGTTGACTTTGTGTGCTACATTTGAACTGTAATGCATAGGCAGGCTAACTGCATACGTGACGACCAGACGTTAGTGATTGGGTAAAGGCAGAGCCACTTGTTTTAAACTTCAGCAGAGTCCACACCTCTAGGAAGAAATCGTTTCTCAATACAGCACTGCCAGACCCTCTGTACAAAATGAAATGAAGTATGAGGGGCGGGTTTGCCAGGCTAACCTAGCTCATCCAGAAGTTACAATCTTCGGGTGATAATAAGTATTAATTCTACCTGACTCAAGAGTTGTTCTAATTAGAATCTGCAAATGCATGAGACTAGATAATAGTTCCTGAAGTCAGGTAGCCTGTCACTGATGATAACATAGATACAAAATGAAGCTGTGCATTCAGACCATTTTGGATATTAGAGCAACTGACAAAAACTAAAACATTATGGGTGTTTTTTGGGACATTTCTTTATGTGTGTATACCCCACCTCTCTGATTTGAAACAAAACTAAGCAGCATGAAGAAAATGATTAATGTATCAGAAGCATGTATTGCAAATGAATGTATCAGAAGAATGTATTGTGACTGTAATTTTACTAACTATGTGCTAACTCATGTGATCTCGTCATACTGGTGACTTCAGGAGCAGCGCTGTCAATCATTACCCACAGCCCTGGTGCCACATTGCACTGACCTAGTACAATTGCAGTACTACTGTTGTGTCTGAAATGGGTTGCATAATACACAGTTGTTAGTTTCTAAATCGAACTTTTCTCTGTAATAGCAGTCATATTTTATGCCAAAAAACACTAGCTCTGTGCAGTATTTGAGTAACCTAAAACTAATAGGCTATCACTTGTTCTCAAAAAGTATGCGAGAAATTGTTATCCAAATAGCCAGACATCCGTGTTAACACCTACCTACAAATGCACTTGTCACAACTAAGATTATGCCACACTATATGACGCTCTGTATTTAGCTTAATACAAGTATATTTTCAGTCCATGAGTATTAAGCTACAGTAACCCAACCCGGGAAATCCAAGTCATATTTCTCTAATAAAATAAAGAGGCCTATGCACGGCTGTTCTTGTATCCCAGCTTCCATTATAACTGGATGAGAGACAGGCAGCGAGGAAGCTTTCTAATCTCCAGACAAGAGAGGCAGAAAGCCCATCATCATATGGAGCTGGTGGCTGGGGGACATTCTCCCCAGGGTTCCTCTCATTAATAGCAGAAAGGAACAGCACACACTGTGGGCATATTGTCATCATCCTGGGTGGGGAACAAATTAGGTCACTGGGTCCCACTGATACGGGCACTGCGGCAAGCTAATCAGCAGCACCAACTCAATCTAATCTTGCACAGTGTGTGTCTGAGTGATAAAAAATGCAGTGTTGAGCTCACACAACGCGTTCAACAATTCCCTGACTCTGCAAGACCTCTCTGCGTTGAAAGTATTCACACTAAGTGGTGCGTTGAGGGTTTGTCTCATTAGTACCACTTGTGTCACAACCCAACAGAGAGCATGACACTGCATGTACGCAGGCCTATACTTGACAGCAGGTGAAACTAGAGGTCTGGCTGATCTGTCTGCCAGAGGCCTGGCCTACCAAACAAATACAAACCAGTGGAATATGATCTGGCAGTAATCGTGACTACATTCCAGGACAGTGTCACATGAACTACAAACATGAACTGTCCAAGAACCGAAAAGCTGAAAATAGACGCCTGCCCATTTTAAGAGCACAGGTCAGCAACACATTTGAGCAACACAGCTCGGGAAAAATTATAAGACCACTGTAAAATCATCAGTTTCTCTGATTTAACTATTTTTAGGTAAATGTGTGAGTAAAGTAACATTTCTGTTACATGTAACATATTCTGTGAACTACTGACAACATTTCTCCCAAATTCAACTGAGACTGGAAAGGAATGGCTGTCATACATGTAAAGATGCTGATTTTAGGAAAAATTGCAGTGTTGTCTTAATTTTTTCCAGAGCTGTAAACGGCAGTATCAAATAAAGGACGGGCCTGATTTTCTCCTTGTCGTTGAGTCTTACACACGTTTGCATTGTTGGTGTGCTCCATTAACTGGTCGCAAATCATCTCATTCCACAGAGCACCGAACTTGCATGTACTGTCCAATGCATATACTGTTGCAAAGACTCAGTGGACAGCTGCTGTCTTTGGCGGAACAGAAAGTGTTGCAAAAGGGCACTGTGGAGCTTCAAGGTGTGCGGTTAGGAGTTCCACAGCCTTTCTGTAATTGCTGAGGACATCTGACTCAAGTGCATCAAGCACACGTTGGTCCTTTGGCAATATCTGACATCCTCGTCGCCAACGTTATGTTTGCATTAATGTTAATGAATCACACCAACACGTGAGGTCACGTTATCTCAATTTAAGCTTTACTTAACTTGTCTTTGGAAGACACGCTGGCAGTACTGGAACATTTAGGCTATTGGTTGTGATGAGCTATGCATGTGTGCACAATGTTGGCGTGAATTAAGTTTTCCATGAAAATTAAATGCCTGTCTCATATGGACACCTGTCCCAAATAAACGCAGGGTCATTTGAGAAAATAGACGGCCAGGCTACTATTTGCAGCTTAACAATATGTCCCACCTCTGACCATGGCCTTCACCCCACTGTACATAACCCCACATTCCCAAGGCTCTGCTTCAGTACAATTATGTAACCCCCTCGCTACTGAGGGAAATGGCTCAAATGTAACTGTGTTCCAGAGCACAGGCTAAGTTGCTGTCGATCAGAATGTTCAAAAATGCTCAATGATTAGCCTGCTAAGCAAGCATACTGAGGTGCAATTCAAACATGGCCAAACTGAAGTAAAAAAATAAATAAATAAATAAATGTAGACCAGCGTGTTACATATTGTCCTTCCTGTGTGCAATGCAAATGTAATGCAAGCTCTTAAAATGATGACTCGTAGTTTGTGATGAGGGCAATGTCAAGTTTGACTAAAAAACTATGGATTGCAACTGGAACAACCCTACATACATGGATCATCAAACCATCCACCCTATTGTCTGTCTGATGCCAAGGAGGGAGGGAGAGAAAAAAGGGAAAACGAGAGAGAGACAGACAGGGATACAGAAAAAGAGGCACAGAGAAAGAGAGAAGACAGACAGAGATAGCCAGTTCGTCAGAGACAGTCAGTCAGACAGAGACAGCCAGTCTGTCACACACACAGACAGACAGATAGAGACAGCCAGCCGGTCAGTCACACACACAGACAGACAGAGACAGAGAGTCAGACAGACAGAGACAGTCAGTCAGACAGAAAGGCAGTCAGACAGAAAGGCAGTCAGACAGAAGGGCAGACAGACAGATACAGCCAGCCAGTCAGACAGACAGAGACAGTCAGTCAGACAGAAGGGCAGACAGACAGACAGCCAGTCAGTCAGACAGACAGGGTCAGTGAGTCAGACAGACAGACAGGCAGGCAGACAGACCCCTGAGACGAAATTTATTTGGGGTCTTCCAAAAGTTCCGCTGGCCTCCTTGTGCCAATGGCAACGCTACACACAGAGGCGAAGATGAGGGCACCAGTCAGTCATGACCAAGCACAGAGAAGGGGACCCTTCTTATGGGGCGAAGGCATGTCAACCAGTTTTCTCAAGACACGTCGTAGCAGCCAACATCTCAGCCCTAACCTCCCAAGCACTTATGACCGCAGTCAACTTATGCAGTTTCCTACGTGTAAAAATAAACAGGAAGCTTTTTAAAGACTGAGATTAAACTCTAGGCAACAGCGGTGTTAATTCTAAATAACTAAACAGGCCTCCTGATGGAAATCTTTTTTCAAAACAACCAGCCAACATCGGAGGATCAAATAACAGAAAACTGGCTTACAGACGAACAATGCAGACACCTTACATGTTACCAGTGTGCACTGTTCCAGACTTGTTGATTCAGCCTGATTATTTACTAGTGCTATGTATGTGAAGCTAAGGTTACATGTTACTAAGAATACATTCAAATACTGAGAAGACCTCATGAAGTTGAACAGCAACTTTACACCATGATGTTTTTGAAAAACTGATATGACCCAGCACTGAGTTATCAGCCTAAATTAGCATAAACAAATTTTGATACCAAACAGCAAATTCTAGTGTTGTTGCCACAGTCCTCTCTCTGACAATGTAAAACAAAACCTTTCACCATGAGCAAAATAAAATGTGGCTATGACACTGTCCCAGTAAGAGGAGTGATTCCCACACACCTACCAAAGAGTCATTGCCATGGCCTATCATAATACACTATGCAAGTGGCAGGGACATGAACAGCAGTAGGATTATGGCCACTGGAAAAAGATCTAACTCCTTCAAGAACAATCACTTACATGTGCCTCAAAATACTGCCCATGATGACATCTGCACACAAATGTTAAGAAAAACACTGCAACTAACAAACTGATTGCGACAATCACAATTGGGAATGAGTTCTCTGACTTCACATGTTGCTAGCATTGACTGAGACATACTTGACAGACATATTCACTTGGCAAACATTCAGACCACAAGGCCCGCCCTATGTGCACGCAGAGGATCAGAAGCTAAAATCTTTGCAATAAAGTCGTTTGATTTACCATGCACTAATGATTATATAGGTAAACAAAATAGCCTATTACAGTGAACACAAAAACGTTACAGCCTATGTAAAGCTCTACACAAAAGCCAACGCCTCCTATTGCAAGGGTCGTGCATCTTCAGCTCCTATATATGGAAAGAATGTGTTACCGTTTAATTAAATTAACCGATTAACCACTGTCGCTGGAATCTTAATGACGCGCATCCCAGTGCAGTTCAAAAAGACTAGTTAACGATAGTCAGATGGAACATGTTGAATGGTTATTGGTTAATGGCTACATATGGTTATTTCCAGTTCGTATGCAATAAATATGTGGCCTTTTCTCAGCACCCAATACAGCACCTAATACATTTCATTCATGTTATCTCGTGTCAAATGCAATGCACAGACGTTTGTGCGACAGAATCTCCACAAGGTTGGCACAAAATTCCGCTCATGGCTACACTGTTTTTGAAGAGTGCTACATAGCTGAATAGCTAATGGTAGCTACAATGTTGCTAATTCTGTAGCAGATTGGCATATATAGCTGGCTAGCTACAAATTAACCTTACTTTCACGACTATGATAGCAAATGTGTGCTAGTGTTCTGAATCATGTCAACAGAATGCACTCTGTAAAGACTTCAGTTAGTTGTTCAAACAAAGCTGCTTTCTGGCAGCAACCGACTGCCTACTTAATTTACCAACAACCTAGCAGCATAGCAGGCTAGCTGTTTTTGACGTTAAGACAAGCCGTTGGCTGGCTTCCTTCTTTCTAGCTAGCTTATCAGAAAACACAAAAGAGTGACAGCGCTTAACTTGTTATGTTCTTACCACCTGACAATATTTAATTAAATTACAAGGTATTTCTGAGGCTCCCGTGATGATCGCAGCCATAATCATGTTAAAAAGTAATGCAAAACAGAAGGCCAATCTTACCTCTCTTCCCTGCGTCTGTCATTCACACCCAGTCTGACACTGCTTTCTTTAGCTAGCAAGCAGGCTAGCCAGAAAGCTATGCTAGAGGCTATCTAACCACTGCCCTCTGCAAGTCTGATTTTGGTGCACACCAGGGGCGAAAGGATGTTTAAACTGTCATTTCTTAAAAACGGGACCACTACGACTGCAGTCGTTGTAATCGATATTTGAAGGGTTAATTCTCCACTCGTCCGTCCACAAAAAAGCCGGTGAAGTGTTGCTAATGTCAGAATTGAAATTACTCGCTACCTAGCTAGCAGCAGGCAACGGGACTGTTGCCATGAAAAACAGATCTGGAATCATGGAATGCGCGGACAGCGAAGCCCCTTGGCACTGTGCGCTCAAACGCCCAAACCGACGTCATCACGAAGAGCACCCTTTTAACCCCTAATTTCCAGAAGGCTCGGCTTTTTTTTTTTTTTTTGGGATGTTGCAAAAATTTGCAAAACATTATTTAAACTCTCACAATGTCTATCTGTGGCGCACAGTAAGTATCCTCCAAACTCATATTCAGAACAGTCCATTCTGGCCAATAAATAAAAAATGAAAGTCCTGGATCAGGCTAGAGAAGGTTGATGGACAGCCATGTCTATACTGTAGGTCAGTTTGAATATGAATCAGAAAAGCTTCTGCACTGTAGTGTTTCCATGAGAGAGGAGTCACTGGTAAATAAGCACAGCCAACAGACAACATCAAAGACCTTTTATGTAATTCAATATTCTTCTCAAACAAACCATAATTTCAAGTGGAACTGTGACTATCTGGACTTGCATACAGTTTTATTTGTATATTTGTAAATGCAATACTAATTAAATGTTTTGTTTTTGTAGTTGCTGTGACAGATGTTATTGTAATCTTTCTAGAAACTGATGTAATGCATACTTCGTAACATGTTAGCATTTTGTATACATACATACATACATACATACATACACACATACATACATACATACATACATACATACATACATACATACATACATACATATAGCTTGGAAAATAATTTTACATTATTTGTGACTTAATATATTGACATGAATATTTTCGAGGGTTTTCACAACAACTTATTACTGCAACAACATTACTGCAACAACCACAACAGATCTCAGCAATATGGTAGCATGAAAATTTATTTCCTGCAAAAATAAATAAATAAATAAATAAATAAATAAATAAATAAATCCAAATGTCACTGCATAATTATGGGCATTTTTAAATTTATAGCAAAGTCTTTTACTTTTACACCACAATTACAACAATCTTCAGATTCATATAAAATAAACATTTTGTTGCTGTTACTTTTAAGTGACTATTTAAATTCAGCTTCAGTCTGCTTATTCATTCAATGATTTGATTAAGTATATTTGACCTGAATAATACAATTATATTTATTTTACTTGATTGATCAGATAAGCCTATTAATGATGAAAAGTTCACAAAAAAAGATTATCACTATTTTTACATGTTTATGTTGGCCTGAAATATTTCAGTATTTACCAAAACATTGTAGTGAAAAAGACATCAAAGGTTTGGACCATTAGTGGTAGGCTATAACTGTAAAACCTATCATCATTTCAGCCTATAAATAGCTCCATGTAAGTTGAGTTCATTCTGAACATGTGCATCAACGCTTCTGTACTGCTGCGATGACATCCAAGTTCTTTAACTAAACACTTGCTCCAGTGATTCTAATCACATAGGACAGCGTTCATCACTGTCCATATCTTCAAGTTCTCGCAAGAGGTCAGCTGCACTACACAGCCATATCAGATGGCTCCGTTTCAATGCGCACACTGCCCCCTATTGTCACGCACTGTTGAACTTTCACAAGAACATCGTGTTTGTGATTCCATCATACCACTGAATTCACTTGTGGACAAATGTGTACTTTTTACTTACGTTTAGGTCAGTACATGTCTGAAACGTATAGCCTGACAGACATTGACTTACGCCTCTGACCTAACTTGTGGAGTGCTGTGTAGACCATACAGGTATATTTACAAGAGATCTGCAACAAATCTGTCTTGACACAAAAGGTTAAGTAAGGAGCCAGGAACCCGGGGGTCAAGGGGGCTCGTTACGATCGTCCACACAAACAACCCTAAACATAACTGATGACATCATTTTGCACGAACTTCAATTCCTGGATGGCAGTTGCGCGCTAATCCCACTTCCATGCCGGATTTCTAAAACAAGGGGGCAGGCTGGCAAATAGACAACAACACCGGATTGAGGAAATTGACAAGGGCATACCATGTGCAAAACAAACTTGTTTAAAGCTGACAACCATGCGACACGACGTGTTAAATCCGAACATTCAAGTGACCGTCGCTTGCCCTTGCGTATACCTCTCTTGTCAATTTAGAGGCTATACCCTCCATACTGTGATATAACCGCACTGCTGTTACTGTCGGAGTAGTCATGCATATATTCCTCATTGCTGCCTTTCTCACGGTACAATTGCAAGAAGCTGAATCATGGGGCGCGTCAGCTAAATATGCAGTAAACTGTCCGGAGCGCTGCAACGTTGACCTGTGCGGCTCGACGCAGAGGTGCAGACGGACCGTCCAGGATGACTGCGGCTGCTGTCAGGTCTGTGCGGCGGGGAGAGGGGAACATTGTTACCGCACCGTGTCTGGGATGCACGGGGTGAAGTGTGGACCCGGGCTCTTCTGCGACTTCTACAAAGACGAGGATGACTACGGTGATGAATATGGCATTTGCAAAGGTAAGCTCTCAAAGTGCACTGCACTGCGCCAGTTCTTTTAGAAATGGTAGTGCTACCAGGACAAGACGTCTGAAAGCCAATAACTTATAACCACAAATGATCTTAACAGGTCTTATCAACAATGAAAGTTGTTTCTTATTTTACCCGAGAGAAAATGAATGTCTCAAAATGACACAAAGCAACAAAAGTGATAATCTGTGTTCTCTATAACAGCTGCATAAACAATAAATCCACAAATCAGATTCGATTTTTATTCAGTTTAACTTTAAAAATATTATTGTGGATTTTTATATTTATTGTTGCCGTTAAAATGGCTGTTTCAGGGTAGTGATTTGACCATGTTTTATCATGTTCTCCCTTAAATAGACACCGCAGTTTGCTATGCATTCCCCACAAAACTGCCTATACAATATAGTTTGTCTAGTCATAGGATGCTAGTACAAATAAATAGTGTTGTATTATTTAAAAAAGTTAATTCCTGTGGAAAGAAGTTGTGTGTATTTTAATATGTTGAATCTGCACACTGATGATCTTCTTCACAGACTGCATGTATGGCACATATGGGGTGGAGTGCAGAAAAACCTGCAACTGCAAGGCCGGGGGAATCTGTGACAGAGAGACCGGAGCATGCCTCACCTTCAAATTCTTCTCAAAGATGACCAACAAGATAAGGGCACATGGGACCACTGGTAAGTGTCTTTTTTTGTCACAAATAATCAAGACATATAAGACATAATCAATTGCCAGGGATTTTTCAATATTTTTCTGTGGAATGATTTATGCAAAACCAACTTCAAGTAGGCCTATATTCCCAGACTTCTTCAGTTTAGATGGTACAACATGGCATGTTGTGGGGAAATAAAAAAGTTCGGGGTTGTCACTACAACCACATGTTGTCAGTTTGACTGAAGCTGTGTGTTTTTTTGTACAGTTATAGTATGCTCTAAGTTGGTGAGCCAAAGATAATTTTCCACTCTGGTGGGCCATAAAAATATATTCTATTCTATTCTATTGTACTCTATTGTATCGTATTCTATTATATTCTGTTCTATTCTATTCCGTGTAGTAACTGTGATTGTATTTATCATCTTCTCTAGGTAATGAGATGGGTTCTGGAGACAGTGGCGACCATGCCAGGTCCACATCCCCCAAATGGAATCCTCGCTGACAGGCTCTTTCATAGTTTGTTCGGTCACATTGTAGCATATAAGTAACTTAAATGGTCAATAAAGGATATATTTTATTATGTCTAACATGAATAAGTCAGAGGTGCGATTATTCAGAGTTTTTTTACAATATTTTCAAGAACAGTGGTAAAGTCGTAATTTTGTAACAGACGTGCAAATGTATTCCTTTTCGGTGTCGTCTTCCTCCCCCTCGCCCTTTGTGTCTGTTATATCATGCTGTCATAGGTGCACTCTGTATACTTACACACACACACACACACACACACACACACATATGCACGCACACGCACACACGTAGGGTCCTGATGGATTGATTAGCCAGGCCTTAAAATATTATTCTGAATGTAGCAATATAACAATTCAAGATATAGTAAATTGATCGTTGGTCAAAATGATAAAAGCATGGTGGTAGAGCTCCATCTCCTTGCCAGAGAGAAATTTATGGACACACATGCAGACACAGTGTCCTATTTTGCCCTATAAAGTATCTTATCTAATCAGAATGTAATTTTGAATTTTAATCTTTAAATCCAGAGTTATGTTATGTCATGTTAAAGTATACAGCCTTTAAATGGTCAGAAATACATTCTTTATGTCTTGTGCTAGTCACAGTCTGTTGCTGTTAAATTATGGTTTTCATGTACTGGATAAAGTTAAGTCTATTAAAAGTCTATTAACATGGCATATGTTTTGTAAAACAAAACTGAAAAGCTTGGAGTTTTGTACTTGGATATTGTATTTATGCCAGTATTATTGAATGCAATAAATGTCTGTTCATCTCGTTGTGCTCCTGATGATGTTGTGTTTGTGTGTGTGTGTGTGTGTGTGTGTGTAGGTGGGGGCTTGGGGAGGTGGTGGTTGTTGTGTGTGTGTGTGTGTGTGTGTGTGTGTGTGTGTGTGTGTGTGTGTGTGTGTGTGCGCGCGCGTCTGTGTGTGTGAGTGTGTGTGTTAAGCTTATTCAATCCTTCCAGCATCCCTTCCAGCAACCCATTTGCTCTCAGAGAACAGACATACCTTCATTGAGACCGCTCCGAAAATACCCTCCGGAAGATTAAAAATAGCCAAATGTTTTGGCCGTCACCTCTCAGAGCTTGTGCTGTGTGGGGCGCACTTGTTTTCCAGCATCCAAGCTTGTTTATTTCCCCTCTTTCCTGACACCTGTGAAAATGGCCTCTCTTCCTGTTGTTGTTGTGTCTGGCCCCGGGGACAGGATTCTGAACACGCTGGAATTTGTCAAGTGACACACGTCACCGTCAGGACAGTCCCGACAGTCTTTTTTAGACGTCTTGAGTTTCCGCCTCGCTTGATCTGAAATTCTTTCCTGACACATAGTATAACACATCTAAACACTGATGTGATTTATTGACATGACTGGCACAGTGTTTTTTTCCATGCATTCTTTTGATTTAATGAAACAAAACAAAAATCTGAGGCAATCACTTTAGAATATACGTAAAATTAGACATTTCTTGAGATATTTCCATCTTTGCTGCCCAGTTTCTGGTTCATCATGATGAAATCATTCAGCTCTTTTTCACTCAAAACATAGGAAGAAGACGCGTACATCCGTGATTTAAATAGGTGCTGAACCAAAGAACAGAAGACATGCAAAACACAAAGGAAAGGTCTACACACTTCAGCTGCCATACTTTCCTTACCTTCCAATTTATTTATCCAAGTGATGTTTTGACGTTTCTGGCCGTGTTTAAATAAGCAAGAACACTGGTCAGATGATCTCATGTTCACTCATCCATTTCATGTGGCTTTCCAAATCCTGTTTAGTGAAGGTGTTCAAATTAAAACAACTCAGGGCCTGTTATGGTTTGTGTGACAGAAATGTCTACAACAGACCTTCCTTCAGATTTAGCTTTAGCTAACTTTGCTCACTCATTTTCTGTTAAGGCCAGGTGGTGAACATTTTTATTTTATTCTGTAAACTACTGACAATATTTCTCCCAAATTCCTTTTTTTATCTTACATGTAGAGATGCTGATTTTAGGAACATTTGCAGTGGTCTGTGTGTCTGTACGTCTGTATGTCCATGTGTGTATGTGGAGCTGTATGTCTGGTCTGCAATAAGATACAGGTACTGCAATAAGAACTTGTCAGATGACTTATAGAAGTCAAATTTGATTTATTCCATGCAATCCTGACCTATGATAAGAGTATCTATTATATATGGTGGTGGTGAGGAAGGGGTTAAGAGTGACTTGAATAAGTCCAATACTTTCTGTTTGCATTCTCTGCACCCAGCAATGAGCATTAATTGAGGATAACATGATGTGATGTCAGTAGTAAGTCTAATAACTGCAAACTCCTCAAATATTTAAGGAAGTGTGTTTATGTCTGGTCTGTAATACGACGCGAGAACTGCAGCAGGGCTTTGTCAGTTGTGTGATGTGCCAGGCAGTCTTGACTTCATCAGGCCAAATGTTAGCCATTCTGTGTAAACCCCAACCAAGGATAAGAACTAAGAAGTGGGTGTTTGGTGGTGGGGGAGGATGGGGCTTGTGTGATTTGATGAACTTGCCTGAAGGAAGGTGTTGAAATTGCTCCGCTTCTCAGGCATGCAGGTCATAACTGTTCCCTTGAGAACCAAAGAGAACTAAAGGGTCTCCTTCAGCTAGACAAAGGGGGCAGTTGAATAACAGGAAAATAACTGGTGAGAAATATTCTTTATCTGACCTTCCCCAAGCACGTCAGCATCGCAGGACCAACAACAAAGCTGCGGAGTGGTAAATAGCCATTACGGTATTAGGCCACCATTATTTACAGTAAGCAATAAGCATCTCACAAGTTGTTTATTAGAGTGGGGGCTAGCGTGCTAGATGAATGTCAACATAACGTGACCTTTCTAGGAAAATTGAACGATTACTGGCAGAGTGATCCCCCCACCACTCCCAACTCAACAACTAAAGTAACAATAAGTCGGATACGGATATCTAAATCTGGGATTAAAGAACCTGTGGAAAAAAGAGCGTAAACTCACTGAGGTTGGAATGTCATGGCACTTCAGAGTTGGCTTGAACCATTCGGTAATTCTGATAGGCATGTGGAGCCATAATGATTTCGCATTCACCAAATACATACATAAATAAAGAAACAACTGGTATGACCCTTGTAAGCACCTAAAGCCCACAATTTATTCATTTAATTTTACATACTGAAAACTCAATACCATACATAAGCTGCAGAAGTACCAGGACAGGACAGCATCAAAGCAGATGTCTTTAGATATCATATATAAAAAGTCTAATAGTGGAGAATAAAACTTTCAATATTTCAAATTTTATGTTTTTTTTTTATGGTTGTTATTGCCAATGTTGAGTTCTCAGTAGAAATGAGTGATTTTAACATTGTAGATATTATCATGACTTTACCATTTCTTACCCTTTAGCTTAGTTGGACTAAAGATATGATATAAAAACATTTAAGCCTTTTATTTAAATGATTTCAATACACGTTGATCCTCATTGTATTCAGTTAAATCACAATGTTTGCTCTAGCAAACAATATTTTACCAATTTTCCATTTATGCAGTGTTTAACAAATTAGGTAACTGTCCATTGTTAGATTTTGTTTCTCCATGGTGGTGTTTCTGGCACAACAGACCATCCAAAATGTTATCCTTACCAACCGCACCCTACATTTACCCCTCCCTGATGGAGATCATGTTATTTCAGAAAACACATACTGTTTCATACAACATGTGTGTGTGTCAGTGATAACCACATAGGACAATAAATCATTCAAATCAGTCACTCACCAAATGTGTGAAATATCACCTCAAAACTTTAGGGCCCTCTGGTGGAGAGCACAGCTTAGGGACTACTGATGCACATTTGGGACAGCTAAAAGTGAATGGATTACTAAAAGAGTGACTACTTTTCCGTAATGAGAGAGAATACTTTTTTTCATAACCTTTTCCACATTTTGAAAGCAACTTTTTGAAAACAGTAGCCTACCACCACAAGGCTCTGGTAAGAAAGGTATTTTTCTTTTATCTTAAGTTTGCTGAAATCAGAGAAGATGACTGTATGATGTCTGTCCCTGGCCCAAGCAGTTGTACCAGCATGCTTCAAGACCACCTCCATAGTACCCATGCCAAAACACTCTTCTCCGTTGTGCCTGAATGACTACCGCCCTGTAGCACTAACACCCATTGTTATGAAGTGCTTCGAGCCGTTGGTCCTGAAGCAGGGCTCGTAGCATCCTGAAGGACCCCTCGCACCCCAGTCATAGACTTTTCCAGCTCCTCCCCTCCAGAAGGCGCTTCAGGAGCCTTCGGACTAAAACCAGCAGGTTTAGGAACAGTTTCTTTCCTACAGCTGTTTCCCTACTGAACTCTACCCCCCGCTGAACCTCCATGCCCTCACACTACGCCACTACGCAGCTCCCATGCCGCGCTGTGGCGCAGTTGGTCAGGATGCTCTCACCCCACTCTCGCCCCCTACCATGCCCACCCCCCCCTCCATGCCACCACTCACACCCCCTGAACTCTACCCCCCGCTGAACCTCCATGTCCCCCTACTACGCCACCACTCTCTCCCCCTACCATGACACCACTACCACTACCTCCACGCCCCGTCCCTCTTCACCTCTCCATCTCTCCCAATGTCAGTGAACTTTACCCAATCCCCGCATCCATTGGCACTCCACCCCAAAACAAAAATGTATATTGTCAATACTGTATATCTCCTGTATATCTCTGTGTTATAGTACATCTGGTATACCTCTGTGTTATAGTTCATCCGGTATATATCTTGTACATATTGTTCATACATATCATATTTACTAACTTATATATTTATAGCACAACTGTATACTTGTCCATAGCCCATAATATATATTAATAGCTCTACTGTATAGTTGTTTATAGCACATCTGTTTATATCCCCCACAAAGTTTAACAACAAAGTACTCCCACATGTTCATATTACCCTACTTATTGTACATAATTCACTACTGTCTATATTGTATATACTGTACATATCGCACTTGCTGCTCTTGCACTTCTGATTAGATGCTAAACGACATTTCGTTACCTGTATTTATACATGTGTAATGACAATAAAGTTGAATCTAATCTAATCTAATCTAATCTGAGACCAGAGAAACCTGTCACTGGCATGTTTTTCTCTCGTTAAGGAAAATCATACTCAAAACAATCATTTTTTACTCCTATCCTATTAACATACATAACGACTCGAATTACATTGCTTTTACGTGTTACTTTAATTTGGCAATGGCACAGCACAGATTTGCATGTGAGCAGATCACAGTCATTGCGTAATTTGCGAGCAGGTACCAGGCAGTCTTGCTGCTTTATTATTAGTGTAGTCTACCACTTGATGGCAGTAGAGGACCCAGTCTTGAAACAGTAGAGCACCAACTGATGTGTTTCTTTTCGTTCATAACTTACAACATTAACACAAGATACTGTATAGTTGTACTGGCAATACAACATTTAAAATTAAAATTTTATGTATTTCGTTCTGGTCTTCCACTTGTTCCCCTTGACAAAAATATTTTAATGTTAATGCTTGTTGCCCTTACAATCACAAGAGCAGTGTCTCTGACCTTTGAACTTTTGATGTAGCCCAACCCATTATTTTGCCTGAACTGCAGTAAGAGGTGTAGGCCTTTTAGAAGTAATGCAAACAACATGTTCGAGGTCTTGCTGTGTAATTAGTACGATGCATTCACCTGAGTCAGAGCCTACATGATAGTTTTGAGCTAAAACGCAACGTCATGTTGGCTCGTTGTCGCAGCTTGAGGCTTTGGGGAGTAATGAGGGGCTAGTGCTATTGAAGTCCAGACACCCGACAGGCTAATGGTTGACTTACAGCTTTCATTTGCCTCACTACCACAGCGTGCTTCAAAGGCTGCCAGTTCGAATATCCCCCCGACTCCCTTCAACGCCATTAGTAAGCTTCCAGCACTTGCTCCTTAGCTCCTGTCAAAAAGAGAGCTGGCGCTGTGTTGTGAAGAGACACAGCAGGGTAAGGCTGCCCCATGTTCTGGTAAAGCGCCAGGTGCTTAGGGTAGCCTAATGATTGCTAATATCGGTGTGGGAAATGCTGTTGGGTTCAGACGTAACAACCTCATATCAGGCATTTGTCCCTGCCATTCACTGTATTACATTACACTTAGCAGACGCTTTTATCCAAAGCGACTTACAAAAGAAGCAAGAAACAGTCTCGGAAAATAAGGGTTTTCACAAGCTTTCTTGAAAGTCGAAAGGGATGTTGCTGCTTTTGTATCAATTAATATGTGAAATCACCTGGTTCTATTTGTGCCACATGCACAACAGGTGATTTCATTAATGAACTGATTTAGTGATTGGCTGGACTAAATGGGAACGGGACTGTAATATTTGAAGCCAGGTTATTCAAGAGGGATTATAAATCTGAAGATCATAGGATGTTTTAAATACTGTACATCATTAGTCAGTTTTTTAAAAGTGTAATTTAAATTAGCAATGCGTTTTGATTAAAAAAAGGTCAGGAAACAGTGTTCCAATAGCTTATGGTTATGTAATGATTATAATTTGATTGAAGCCTCAAATAAAATCACAGTGACCATGCCATAGGTGTTAGGTAGATATATGGGTAATATATATAACTGCTAACCACCATCTCACTTACCAAGAGACCTTTATTGTATCAACGTCTTCAACATGCGAGTTAGTCTCCAATGTCAGACTTACTTTAGAAAATATTTGAGAAGTATTCAAAGCATGTGTCAATGTGATAAAAAAGTTATTAGACAAAAACAAAAAATGTTATTATAATTATATATAATAAAAACAATTATAATGTTAATTTACCCAAAACAAATCGGTTGGATATGCATCATCTGTGTTAACAGCAGTCAGACAGAACATATACGGCAGAATCTTTTCTTTTTTAAGCCGTTTGTCCAAGTCTGACTGATTCTGATTCTTGGTTAATTTTGACAGTAATAAATTGGCATCCTCTTTCTCCTTACACCTGGCATGTCAGAGTAGAGGCAAAGGTTGTTGTCACATTGACATGCAGCATGTTGCCTTCATTTTTTTAAGATGGCTCTAAGCAACACTTTTTACACTGCAAGACGAAAGCGAGATGCAACGCCTGCCTCCGGCCATGGTATCCGAAGTGACGGCTGGCTGGCCGTCATCTGATATAGCTTGGCTCTGACTCAGCCTGTGCTTGCAGAGCAGACCTAGCAGTACACAGCTGCTGGAAAGGGAAAGAAACGTGTCTTGACTGGCCAGTGGTGAAATATACACATGCAGCACCCAGCGTGCACTTTACAGGAGCAGCAGAAGGACATGGGTTGGAAATACAAAGGTGAGTCATTGGCCTGCTGAGTTTGTGAGTCTGTAAATAGCATTGCCTTTCAATGTCACAGATGAGAGATTACATGATGGCCAGGGCAAAGCTGAGAGAGCTGAGTCACTGAACTAAACAGTCAGCGTTTTTTAGGATATCAGTGGAAATTAAAGATGCTGTGTGTGTAGGATTGTGGCCAAAACTGGTACTGCAATGCAAATTAAAATACTGTGTAGAGTGTCGGTTTAGTGTCTGTGTAGAGGCAAAAGGCAAACCACAAAATATTCTGGCTGTACTGTTGTTTTTAGTTTAATATCTTTAGTATCTTAATCTCTGGTGACATGTATGAACCATCTGACTACTTTCCATACATTTCTTACATAAAGCACCTTCTTAAGCATAGATTGCTTATTTGTGCATGTATACAAGTGCCATGTTTTATTAAATTGTTGGGATTATTGAACATTTCATATAGATTGTGTTGGATCTGTGGGTAGTTTAATGTTGTAAAAAGTATAATTCAATCACATCTACAAGAACCAAATATATAATCACATCTACAAGAACCAAATATATAGTCACATCTACGAGAACCAAATATATAATCACATCTACAAGAACCAAATGTTTAACTTCTTTTGCACTTCAACCAAATGTCAAACTTCTTTTTGCAGTTCCTCATGATATAAAACTCTTCGGGGTAATCTGCAGAATAGATATCTTATTAGACTTTAGCTGTCACAGTGTCATTCCTTAGATATTTGCATGTAAGCATCAATCAGGCAAAGTCTGAGACTACCTCCCATCATGACGTCAGTCAGCTCCATGGAATGTGTCAACAGTCGAGTCTCACCAAACAAGCAGATTCTTTCTTTCTCCCACTAACTTTTGTAAACATGTCCTCCTTAGGCTAGAGCTACATCTTCATCAGACACATACAGACATATTGGAGATCAGGCCCTGCTTGTACTACCCACTCAACCTCACAGGTCACCTATATACAGAGATTATTGAGACACAATGAGGCATGCAAGGGTTGGCAGGAAGGCAATGAGTCTGACATACAGGATAAACTCTGAAAAATTAGGGGTGTTGACAGCTTTGCCTATAAAGGAAATTTTCTACTGTTCACACACATGTAACTGGAGAAAACAGTGCACTGATTTGCTCTGCACTCCAGCTCTATCCTCCATTGTAATCTGTAATGCAGCATTACAGTGCTGACCCTCTGGTGTGTGCTGTACTGTGACTGGGGTCAGAGCCTATGGGACGTGCATGTCATGGGAACCTAAAGGATGAGACTGTTACGTGCCTCCTCTCCTCTGAGGCTCCGGTCCCCACACATCCTCTAAGAGGGGTGGCTCTGCAGTTTATTTACTGTAGGAGGGCTCCTTCTGTTGCTTTAATGACATCATGTGTCACGGAGGGTGCGCGTTTGTAATGGATACAGAGCTGGAGTTAAGTGGTGGACACCCATGGCGTAGAAAAATAGAATTGCAGCTATTTGTGATATCCCAGAATGCACATTTGGAGAGCTAATGGTGGACATGCCACGGGCAGGGATATTATAAACTAAAGATAGTAATTTTAAGCAGCAAATCATCAGTAAATGATAGACATTACAACATTATACCTAAATGAGCCAGATATATACCCACTGAAAACAAAATTATGAAGAGTACACATTTGCCCTGTGAAATCACACTACTTCATAGCAAAAAAAAAAAACACGTATGTGCCATCAAAGGTTGCAGGGGGCAGACAGAGCCCCACACTAAGAGATGGTTCCCTGCTGTAGAAACTTTAGTTGTATTAAGTAATTGGAGGGAAGAGAGCAGGTGATGGGTGGAGCTGGGGTTTGAGTAAGCCCTTAAGCCAGACGCTGTGGTGGATAGAGGGTGGAAACCAGTGCTGGAGTAGTCTGTGTGTGTGTGTGTGTGTGTGTGTGTGTGTGTGTGTGTGTGTGTGTGTGTGTGTGTGTGTGTGTGTGTGTGTGTGTGTGTGTGTGTGTGTGTGTGTGTGTGTGTGTATGTATGTGAGAGAGAGAGAGAAAGAGAGAAAGTCATGAGACAGCTTGTGGTGCTAAAATAACTCAAATAACCAAACTTGGCTTTAAATGTGAAATATGTAAAATTGTTTTTAGATGTTCATGTGGGAAAAGATGCTAGAGGGTACATTGTGTTTTGTCACCTTTTAGCAGAATCTGTTTTAATCAGTTGTTTCCTCTCTGGGGTAAACACCTCTGATTGCTTATGCATCATTTAGCAAGAGCCGGTTTGCAGATATAATCGAGGTAGGATTTTGTGGATGCACAAGCTCTGTTGAAACACCAGAGAAATCTGCAGCTGCACAGTATTTTTAGTTCCTTTTTGTGTGTTTTTTACAGGAACAGGGTACCGTGTAACCCCAGCGATGAGAGAGAAAACATTACAGCCTCATAGAGGGTGGAAAAGGCTTTAGGTGTCCTTGTGGGTGCTCGGATCACTGGGGCATTAATGGGCGCTTTTTGAAAAAGAACAGGTTGAATAGGAGTGTTGAGCTTCATTCTCGGAATGGAGGTCTTTATTTGGAAAGACTAGAACCTTTATACACAAAACCCTTTATAAAAGAAACAAACCTGTGTTCTTTTCAATTAGTGGCTGTTTACAGTGATGGACTTGCAACCAGTACTCTTACTGCTAAGTGAAGTATCTTGTCCCTTGACATAGCCTTTGCAGACATAAGCAGCTGGAAGTTGAGCAACAATTGTTGTCTATTCATGCATTCTAATCTGTATGGAATTCTGTAACTTAACACCCACAATCATAGGTAGAGAGGTAGAAAAGCAAGTTATGTTGAACTTAAAAAGGATTGTACAGATTGTAGAAATTAAAACAGCAGAATGCTAATATGATTGCAAATTTCAAACAGGACTCGTCAGACCATGTCCACTGTAGTGTATTCCTACTCCAATCTAACATGCTCTAGTAGCAACCTTGCCAAGATCATGGCTTTATCCGGTAAGTTGCGTGACCTGAAAGTCTCCTTGAGGACGCTGGTCAACAGCTGTGGCACAGTGGGGAAGTGTGTGCGCATCATCAACATGGAGGCCCTTTGTAACCATGGTGATTAATTGCACCTGAGTGTTATGGCATCTTTCCTCTCTAAAGCTGGGGCGTAATGGAGGGGAAAGCAACCATATGGACACAGTGTGTAGTCATGACCTTTTCAAAGAAAATGTCTCCTTATTTACACAAGTCCATTGTTGTTTTTCTGTGAAACACATTCCGAAATTTGTTTACTTTAGATATTGCAATTTTCAGTGACAAGGAAATATTATTATTACCAAGCAAAACAAACCTTTTTATTATTAAAACAAATTGAGTTGAGCCCAGATAGTTGTCCATCATCACACACTGCTAAACCAGCTATCTTTTACAGCGATAAGTAATGCAAATCCATCTTTCTGCACTAAAAGAAATGTAGTAACAGTTCACTTAATTGATACTTGTCAACTATTACACTGTCAACTATAATTACTTTATGAACTTAGTAATGCTTTGATTAAAAAAACATCAACATGTTTTAATCCCAGCTTCTTTGAATGCATTCCTTTTTCAACAAAAAATAGTCTTCAGTTTAAAATTCTATGCTGTGTAGCAGTCAAAGGGACAACAGAACAGAGTTCCCTTTCACTGCTAAACGGACTCTATACAAAACAGCTTATTACAATGAGCCATCTGAACCCATTTAAAAGAATACCCTCTCTAGGTAAAACTTCATTTACAGCATCTGCATATGTTGTTGAACACTCTTACACTGTCTTAACACAGTAACACTTAAAACTGTTGCATAGAATTTTAAATTTCAAGACTTTTGTTGTCTCTGTGTTGATTATTTTCTCTTTTCAGATGTTATTCATAGATATTATAGATAAATATGAATTATTTCTAGCTCTATAATGTTTCCAGCACTCCCTTGCTGTTGGTCATGAGCATCAACTGATGCCAAGATATGTGTCTGTGGTGTTGTCTTTCCAAAGGCACATATCTTGGTGTCATTTGATGTTCATGACCAACAGCAAAGGAGTGTTGGGAACATTCTAGAGTAAAAAAAAACAACAAAAAAAAAAACAAGAGTCATTTGAAGCTAAAGTTTGCGTTATAGGTTGTTGTTTTGTGATATTTTAGTGGTACACTGTACTCCATATTCTTTGAAACCACAGCTCTGCATTGATTTATATGTCTGCCTCCTGAGGCTTGTCAGGGTGTCCAGATTTGAGCCACACGTCTTCTATGAAAAAAAAAAAACCACATAAGCACATCTGCACTGAAATATATCATTCCTTTGTGCATACCTCACCCCTCCGGTGTCTCCAATTAAACTTCTGCCTGTAATATAATGCCACCATGGCCATGCATACATATTTGTACAGACCACCTTCAAATTTCATATCACACCATATAATAGCCACTGGGTGTTAAGCGTTGCATTCATATTATCTTCATGCTGCTATAAATCATATGGGTGCAGTATTTTTCTAACTCTAGCATGTGTTCTCTAGCCAAGATTTTACATAATGTTGATATGCTTGAAGTTATAGACAAAAGTTTTTATCTCTGGTTTAAGAGATAAGGAGTCTGAGGAATGCCAAGGCTTTGGAATGTGGTGGTGGATGGTTAACTGTACATATTTCTGACATGTGTATGCATGTGTATGTTTTGCACTGATGGCTCTCTGTGTGTTCCTGTGTTTTCATGGCTATATGTGGCTTTTAGGTTGTCTCTGGGTAAAGTATGGCTACCATATCACTGTGATGTGTGTGTGTGTGTGCATGTGTGTCTTTGTGTCTGTGTCTTTGTGTATGTGTGCTTGCATGTGTGTGCGTTTATGTGTGTGTTTGTGTCCCTGCATTGTTCGGTTGTGCTCCTCAGTGTCTCCCCCCAACCCCCCACATATGAGGAGGGCAGAGCTGTAAATCTACACAGCGAACACCACACTTTTTCCACTGTCGCCCATGCAGTGTGTGTTCAGCTGGTGCAGTGGCTGGGCGAGGGACATCCATGGCCCCTCCCCTGTTTGTGCAGGCAGATCCCCATCAGTCACCTCTGGCTTAGACAGTCCCAGGGCCCAGTGTGGGAGCCGGGATAGCACCCTCCCCGTCATGTTTGTTATGGACTTCCATAACTCAAAGTTTGGCCAGTGGACTACTTTGGTTTTTTTTTTTTTTTTCATTGTTTTTTTGTCTATGTGATTGATGGATTGTTTTCTTTGTTTGTAATGTGTACAGAGATCATTATATGGCAATTTGATACTAAAACCAACACATTGATTGATTGATATGTAATTCCTTCCAGCACCCAACAGCCCCCCCCAGAATGCCCCCACCCCACAGTGACATGTCATTCATACCAGGGAAGAAAATAAGGGTTCCACCTCATAACATGCCCCCATCTTACCGACTCTTACAGGTCACCCCTGAATCCCTGCTCAGGGTGACATTCAGGAATGAGAACACAGGTCAGTTTTACATGTGAGTGAGAGAATGGAGTTTAACGGAGGAAAAACAGCTTGTGAAAGCAAGCACAGGCAGGTGAGGTGACGCAGGGAAGACTTGCGCTAATGATGTGGTATGTCAGTAAACAAGTGTCCTAATGAGTAATATGCAGCCTGGTGGAATGTGTGTGTGTGTGTGTGTGTGTGTGTGTGTGTGTGTGTGTGTGTGTGTGTGTGTGTGTGTGTGTGTGTGTGTGTGTGTGTGTGAGAGAAAGAGAGAGAGAGAGAGAAATAGAGAGAGACAGAGTGCGTGTGGGACGGAGAGGGAGAGAGAGAGTGTATATGTGTGGGTGTGTCCGTACATGTGTGTGAGTGTGATTGCAAACGTGTGTGTTGGAAGGTGATTGACAGGTATGTGAGGCCAACAACAGGGTTCCGGACAGCAGAGTGCTTTAGCTTAGCCCCACAGCACTGATAAGCTCTCCCTTAAGGGAAAACACAGACAGAGAGGGACCTCCTCCTGCCTCCAGACAGACAGACAGACAGTAGACAGATATATTGCACTCTGCCTTTGTGACTGAGGGAATGACAAATTGAGCTAGAGCATGTGTGTGTGTGTGTGTGTGTGTGTGTGTGTGTGTGTGTGTGTGTGTGTGTGTGTGTGTGTGTGTGTGTGTGTGTGTGTGTGCGCTAGGCTCTGCTACATTTGAGAGCCGCAAATGAATGTGACATTATGTCCAGAGATATAATGACACAACTGTGCACTTCCCCCTCCCTGCTTAAACACACACACTCTCTCAAAGTAGATCTGAAATTTTGACTTTAGACATATTTACATGCGCATCTACACACACACACACACACACACACAGACAAGCACACACAGATACAGGTGCACAATCTGTAGTCACACTCTGTCCCTGTCTCTCTCGCTCTTCCCCACTGCCTGTCTGACTAACTTTCATATGTGTGCGTTCAGAAACATCCTGTGGGTTGACATACATGTGTGTGCTGCTGTGCGTGTGTGTATGTGTGCTGTGGGTTGACATACGTGTGTGTGTGTGTGTGTGTGTGTGTGTGTGCTGTGGATTGACATACATGTCTGTGTGTGTGTGCTGTGGGTTGACATATGTGTGTGTGTGTGTGTGCCCATGTGTGCTGTGGGTTGAAAGTCTACGTGTGTGTGCATGCACACGTGTGTGTGTGTATGTGTGTGTGTGTGTGTGTGCATGAGCGTCAGGGCTGCCCCTAGTGGCTTTGCTCGGCTGGTCGCGGCTGCTGTCCCTCGAGAGACTCACCGCATGCAGATGGTCGGAGCAGTCAGGGAAAAAAGTTTATGACAGCCCTCGCTCTCTCTCTCCCTCCCTCCCTCCCTCCCTCCTCCCCCTTCCTTCTCTCCCCCTCCCTCTCTCCCCCCTCCCTCTCTCTCCCCCTCTCCCTCCTTCTCTCTCTGTCGCTCCCTCGCTCGCACTCTTCTTTCTCAGTCTCTCCGTACAGCCACATGGAGGTGACTACAGCTCTGGGTCTCCCTCTCTCTCTCTCGTGGTCTTCTTTGAAGAGTGCGCCAGTGGATTTGATGTGTTTTCTGTGAAAAGAAGAGGCACGAGATTGGACAAAAGGGACAGTGTAACCGCGACTGGCGAATTACAGGTTTCTTGAGGTATGTAGTTCTTTGAGAGCCTTCTCTCTGGTGCTTTTGTTTACATGGTTGTGCTTCAACTCCGGCGCTTGACTTTTGTGTGTGAAATCCTCGGTTTTGGACATCCAGGAATATGTCCACCTGCGTTATGTGTATGCTTTGGGAGCTATATTTCTGAATGTGTGAGTGTATATGTGGCTGAAGGACTTAAAGTTTGTGACACTATATGCAGTTGAGTTTTAGAGGCATTATAATAGTTGAAAAGTCTTGCTCTGTGGTTGGTGTCTGTGTATGTGTGTGTGTGTGTGTGTGTGTTTGTACGCAGTATGAATGTAGTCTTTAGAGGTCATAGCTCTTCACTGGACAAGTCTCCTCAAACCCTTCCACTTATTATCTGAGTTGCAGAGAGAGAGAGTGTCAGAAGCTGTCAGTGTGTGTGTGTGTTTATGAGTGTGTCTGTGCATGTGCCTGTGTGTGTGTGTATGTGTGTGTGTGTGTGTGTGTGTGTGTGCGTGCACTGTGACGGAGATGAGTTGTCTGCTTTCTCTCTTATCACGTCTAAGTATAACCCTTCTTCATTGGGAGAGCAGTGCTGTGTGTTTGTATGTGAATCTGCCTGTGTGTGTGTGTGTGGTGATGGGGGTCTAACGGTCAGATTTTCATTCGTCAGATGTTTCTGAGTCAGGGACTATTTATGTGTGTGTGTCATTTCCCCTCCGCACAGAAAGCCATGCCTGCTTCCACCACACTGTGCATGTGTGTGTTTCACTTCGCTTCTCTGCTCGACCAGTGCCAATTACTGAGCTGGTGTAGCAAGAAGCTGACTATTTCAAGTCAGAAAACACCGCTTTGGGAATTTTTGTATTGGCTTGTGGTGAAGTTGTGTCTCTTTTGGAGCAGTTTGAAGGGGGGTTTAGCGTGATTTAAATTGAAATTTTGCTGTCTGAGATGTCACCAGCACCAGCAGAGGTATTGTTGTTGCTGACTGGATTGTTGTGGAAGTCCTGTAACAGACTTTGACTAATGACTCATCTGAGTGTAACTGAGGATCATATTAATCTTCAATGGAGCAGTAGTACATTAGAGAAGGGAGAGAACGCAGATGGAACTACAAGAAAAAAAAGTGTGTGTACGGTCTGGCTTGTGTTTCAAGGACACCAAAGGCTTTGGTGCTTTTAAAGAAGCCAACATAAACACAGATACACTGACACACACACACACTAGCACAGACAGACACACACACTGACACACACTGACACACACACACACACACACACACACACACACACACACAGACACACACACAAACACACACACACACACACACACAGACACACACACACACACACACACACACACACACACACACACACACACACACACACAGAATTACTTAGAAATACTTTGTGGTCTCGCACTTGTATGCCATTCACAGACGAGAGAAATCCATTTGGTGCTGAATGCTGGCGTATCAGATGTCCTGGCGGCTGTGGAAAGTGTGTTTGTGTGGGTGTAACATCAGAGGGGAGAAGCATGTCTCTCTCACTGTCCGAAGGAGCTCTCCTGGGGGCATGAGATCTGTCTTTGTGTCCCTGGACTAGACACACTTGGGGAGGTGACGGGGGTGGAGGTGGTAGGGTGGGAGGGGATGGGCAGAGAGAGGGGGGCAGGGCACTAAAAACACCACCCTGGCATGTTAAGATGGCAAGAACCAAATCATCCATTGGCGCTTGGCTGGTTAGGCACTTGGTATGTCTTCACCATAGGAACAGGGAGACTGAAAGGAAAAGACTTGAGGGAGACAGACACACACATAATAAAAAAAGAGTAACACAGAGAAGGGGAGAGAGAGAAAAGGACACAGAGAAACCCTAGATGGCTGACATTACTGTCTGTGTGGGGAAAAAAGGAATCTGGGCAGAGGTGTGAGGAGAAAGGCAAAAGATCGAGAGCTCTGGTGCGAAAGTCGGAGGGAGAGAAAAGGAGGGGGGGTGGGGTTGAGGGGAAAGACAGATAATGAACATAAATAGATGACAGTGAGAGAATGGTGGAGAGAGAGAGAAAAGCGACGGCGAGGGAGAAAACGAGTGTGAGAGGGAGAGAGGGAGGGAGGGAGGGAGGTTTCTTATGTGAGGAATGTCTGCAGCGCCTCAGCTCCGCTGCAGTACCCCGAGATCAGGTTGCCGTCAGCTGTCATACGCAGCCAGGTCCAGGCTTTGTGATATCTCTTCATCCAAAAGAGAGGGAGGAGGAACGGAGGGAGGGAGAGGTGGGAGAGGTGGGATGTATGAATACATACTCTTTCCAACAAGGGTGTCTGTAATTATGTATATGCGCTATGTGGCTGTGGGTTTTACAATGAGATCTGAAAAGTGATATAAAGGAGGGTGTAGCTCTAAAATTAGCCTGTATGACTATAGGGGGAAAAGACCAAAGCATGACTTCATGAGATGCAGGGTTTATTTGTAGGGTTTTCCATCTTTATTTCGCCGGTTTACATGTGTGGCTCTGGGGAAACGTAAGTGGGAGGTGCACACACAAATATACTGCAGAGGAAATGCAAAGATGGCTCCTGATTTCAGGGTGTTAGCTCCATAATAACAGACAAACTTATGGGTTTGCACAGAACTGTGCAAACTGACTCTTTTTTCTGTCTGTCTCTCTCTCTCTCTCTCCCTCCCTCCCTCTCTCTCTCTCTGTTTGTGTGTGTGCGCGCATGTGTGTGTGTATATATATATGTGTGCATGTAAATGTATGCTACATGCAAGCACATAAACATCGTGTGTGTATTTATGTGCAGATTCACCAGGGATGCCAGTGTGTTTCTGTGCTCTGTGTGGCACTGAAGTTCAGCCAGTCAGTGCCCTGTGCTGACTTCAGTGTGCCCAGTAGCACAGCCTGTCAGATCCAGCTATCTTCAGGATGCTTCCTGTTTTGTCTCCAAGACTAGTAGCAATCACTGCTTAGTCTGAGACATACACAAGAGCTCTATCTTCTTCCTCTGAAAGTTCTAAAACAGCATGACTGGACAGCTAGTCCTCACTGTCTTTGAACAAAAACAACTGAGTAATGATGTAATGAATCCTCTGACATTTCCAGACGTTGCCTTGCACACATTGACACAATCTTGTCTTTGCTGACAGAAATAACCATCTCCTTTTTCCTGTAATGTTTCCCAGTCATGTTCTTTGGCTGGTAGACGCTCATTGGTCCATGTCTTTGCCAGGCATGACTCAGAGACCACCGCCTGCTTTGTCAACAGTGTTCATCTTCAGAAATCTGGCTTTCAGTGCACATACAGGGGAAACTATGGATCTACTATGGATCATCTGCTTGCGTCATTCTTCAGTAGAACCATGGAAACATTGAGAAAGCATTTAAACTTGCATGCCTGCATGACTTAAAGGATTCTATGGCTGAATCTGAATCTTACTGGTTTTCTATGTAGTGCACTATGAATGGAAAGAAACGATGTAACTCAGTCCCTATTAGTGCACTTCATGGTGAACTTTTAAACAGACAGACACAGCCTATGTGTATTCTCTGTAAAGGTACAGCTACGTGAAGCCCCTCTACTGAGCAAAGGAGTGCAGGAAGAGGAAACATGAGAATGACATGACATGGAGGTAGAAGGGTTCTCATAATAATAATAATAATAATAATAACAATAACAACAACAACAATAATAATAATAATAAAAGCAATAACAGTAACAATAATAATAATCTTTACTTGTATATCACAATTCATGCAAGATGCAGGTAAACCAAGCAGGTACAATTTGGCAAGAAAAACACAAGACAACATATCTTGCAGTCCAGTGGTGCCAGAACGAGAGAGTTCATGGGGGGTGCTGTTGAGGGCAGCAGCTAGTGTCCCCAGGGAGCGACAGGTGAGGATAAACTTGCTGTTTGTGTTGATTTGTCTAATTTTAGGAAGAAACCTCAGGCAGAACCTTGAAACTTGATAATGCTCCCCCTTTCAGACGAGATATTGAAAATTCACCCAGGTGTGAGGTGCAAAGCCACCGTGCCTTGGCCCCAAGACCTTTTTTGGTGATGACGTCATTCTCAGCTCTGTGCTCACCTGTGTTCATGACACACCTATTTATCTCTGGAGTGGCTTTGCAGTGCTGGACGTCAGGGGTTCGACCTCCTCGTGACCCCTCTGCATTCTGTGCACACAAAAGTGCCCCCCCACCATCCCTTACACACACACACACACACACACACACACACACACACACACACACACACACACACACACACACACACACACACACACACCTAGCTCCACAGCAACTGTGTTAGCCCACAGCAGGGATATATTTGTCTTTAGCATTGAGTCTACTATGTGGGCACTTTCAGCCAACCTCCCCCGGATGCCACAGGAGTATATTTAAACAATTTACAGCATCACAGGGAAGTGAAAAGCACGCCTCATACTGTGTCTAGCATCTGCTGTTCACTGAGAGCCCTTCGGAAGTGCCGTCTTGTTTGTCTGGTTTAATCTGTTTGAAGTTTGAGATAGAGTAACAATTTATCTCAAGTGCTTTCTTACTCTCAGAGAAACCTTGTTGCAGACTGGAGATGTAATGTAGGCCTGTGAGGTGCTTCATTCCGGGTGGTGATGTGCAGTACGCAGCTTTATCTGGCTTTTTTAAGGGCCCCTCTGGCTCTGGACTGTCAAGGTGATTGATCTTACCTTGCTGCTAACTGCCGTGTTTGAACAGATCAGACCATTCAGATGGAATTCCACTTTCTTTTTTTCTCCTTGGAGTGTGTTGTGATGTGTGTGTGTGTATGGGTGTGTGTATGTGAGTCTTTTTCTCTCTGAACAGTGTGAGGGCAAAGAACACAGCAATCAAGGGCCACGAGAAATGTACAAACTGGGGATTCACTCCAAATTTCAAACATTATACCAAGAAATTGTATTTTTCTGGAGCTATGGCAGCTATCAGGGTGACTCCTGTCACTTCTCTCCTTGGTGTCCATGTAGAGACTTCTGGGAATCGCCATGACAAAGGAGGGGACACTGTCTTTTAAAATTGTGACTGGGTGGTACAACCAAAGTGCTAGTCGCTTGGCCCTCACTGTGTCTTATTAGGTGAAACTTAAATAAGCTGCTAAATTCAGTTCAAATTATTTCATTTGGCCCCCTCTGTTGTACCTCTTCAGCTCTCTTTGTAAATGTGTTTATCTGTCTCTGTGGTTACTTCGGAGGAATTCTGGCAACTCCACACAAAGCTCAGTGCTCGAGCTCACAGACTGGGAGGCATGTTTATGAACAGTGTGTGCAGTGTATATCCTTTCAGAGTGTCTTATGTTGGTCATGGTTTGGTTTTTGCCAGTCTAAAATGTTAACTTTAGTTAGTTTCTGCTTTGATATATTGCTGTGCTTCATGGTCTAATATTAGCTGGGCTTGAAAAGAAAGACAAATTGGAGTACATGTCACTCAACAAGTTCGGCATGTACTGTAATTGCAAAGGGTTAATGAATGCAAATGTGGATTATTTTACCTCGATCCTATTTGTCTCCTTGTTTGTCTATTTAACATGCTGGAAAGGATATTTAAGTGTTTTGTTTAGATCTTTATGGTTAAATATGGAATATGGAATAAATATACTAACAGACAGACATAGATCTAAGGATGTGGTTATTGCAGGACAAGATGTAATACATTTTAGATCTTGTCACTAAATGTAGACTGAACATAGTTTACAAAAAGGCTTGTTAAAAAAATCTGTAATGGTGGCAAGGCATCGCTAAGATCACAGAAAATATGAAATGTTTGTTCACACCCAGTTGGAGAGCACTGTGAGAGATGATCAGATACCCAGGCACATGGAGTTAATAGTTCTGGCTCAAATAGCTTTCGTGATGAATTTGAAAGCTGCCACAGGGTGTTTACTTTTACAGTCCTGGTGATTAGATTTTGATGTATGTGGTGGTTAGATGAGTAACGTCATTGCCTGGCTTCCAGAGATTAGACACATTACATTTTAAGAGGTGATTGAGAAAATTTTGTCAGTAATCAGGAGATAAACGTCCAAAAAACTTCTTCTTCTTCTTCTTCTTCTTCTTCTTCTTCTTCTTCTTCTTCTTCTTCTTCTTGTAGTTCTTTAAAATTTTAGCCAAAAAAAGCATCTGCCAAAAATCCTAAACGTAGTTATGAAGCTCACATATCTTATGAATTATGTATCATGTGTCTCTGAGACCTCTGAGATGGCCGAACATTAGCTGTTAACCAGCTCGCGTTCTCCCTGTGCAGCCAGCAGCTGTCGGACGGCTCTCCCCGAGACACAGACAGACAAACAGATGGGCCGGGTAATGGCTTGGGCTGCCCAGCCTGAGGAACCCCCACCCTCCCAAAAACACATCAAGACAAAATAAAGAATTCATGGCCACAGTTCACCAGGGATTCATCATAGGTCCTAAGTGCTCAAGCAGACCTTAGATTAAGGAAGCCATTGGCGATTGTACCCCTGCAGCCTTCCTTAACACATCATAAATGACCAGACTATGTTTGGGCCATCGGGCAAATTCTCTGTAAGGCTTTATACACATGGGCATTAATGTGTGTATGAGAGAGAGAGAGTGAGTGAGAGGGAGAGAGAGAGAGTGAGGAAGAGAGAGAGAGAGAGTGAGGGAGGGAGAGAGAGAAAGAGAGGTGCGTGAAACAAGAACCGTCACTTTTCCCACATACGTGAGACTCCAGATGGAGCTATGTCAAACACGAAGCCTGCCTTTCGTGTGTACGGAGGTTCCTGTCACATTCCCTCCTGCTCCAATGCAAACACACTGAGCAAGCAGAGAAAGCCAATACCCCCCACCACAGTCCCTCTCCCCCCTGCCCCACACAGTGTCAGTACCCAGACCCCAGCACTCTCCCACACCCCACTGTCAAGAACTACGTCAAGATCTACGTCTCCCAGACCCAGTTTGGAGGTGTAAGAACCAGAACATCTGAATGTTCTCTCTGTCTTCTGAAGGAATGTCATAGTTTGAATGTATTTGATTGGCTGCTACATTCTGCACCAAATGATTTTGTAAATTTGGGAAATGTGTACTCTTTTTCCTAAAAGTTGGCAAGTTGGACTGGCAGGGTTAGTGCCGACGAGCATAAAAAGTTTGAATGTGGTGAAAGATGGCCGGCTGATTCAGTGGACTGGCACTCAGCCCCACTCTCCAACTTGTCAGTGGGGGGGATCCTTTTACAGACGAGCCCAGATGGGTCACAGCTTCTTGGCCCCCACCTCCTCATCACTTCTGCTCCTCCATCCTCCACTCCTCCATAGGTCATCTGCTCCTCCATCTCTCCATGAAGCTGAACCTTGCCAGACTACACCTCCTCTCTCCTCCTCTCCTCCTCTCTTCCTCTCTCCTCCTCTCCTCCTCTCTCCATCCATTGTTTCCTCCTCGTCTGTCTCTTTGTCAATAGGCATCACTGCCAATGCAGTTATCATATCCAAGCATCCATCCTTTTGACTCCTATAGTGCTTCACACACACACACAAACACACACATACACACACACACACACACACACACACACACACACACACGTACACACACATACAAAGACAAACACACAAAAATATACACATACAAAGACAAACACACAAAAATACACACACACACTTACACATGCATGCACAGACTTACACACACACATCCGCAAACAAACACACACACACACACATACACACTCAAACACACACACACACTTTTTCTTTGGCAGTCTTCAGCACTATCTGTTCCCTGCTGAGACACTGTCAAGTAGATACTCAGTCACCCACAGGACGCTGTACATACGCACTGGAAGAGAGCCGACTTTTCCCATCATGACCCACTACCCAGGGGACAACTCTCTCTGCCTCTTTATTTCTCTCGTCGTTCTTTCTCTCTGCTTCTCTGACCCCCCCCCCTCTCTCTTTCTATCTCTCTCTCTCACTCTGTGTCTCACTGCCTTTCCATCAGTCTTACAAAACAGCCATGGAAAAAAAGACCACAAGGTTCGACCAAGTCAAGGATTTAGCTGTTGTGTATAGAAGATTTATATTATTAATCCAGTTACAGGGTACTGCCTGACCTCATATAAAAGGATAGGAGATGCTTATTCTAGATTTATGTGATATGGATGCATTGCTTTAAAAACAGTGACACATTTTGCCATGATAAATCTCCCTGACAGGGCTTGAAGCTATCTGTGTTGTTTCCACCGAAGAAAACAATCCCTGAGAGCTCTGAAATGGTAACTTAAATCTAATTTTACCTCCTGATCTCCATCCAATTTTTATAATGGACAAAGGCTGTTTTTTTCCTAATCCTGTGGTATAAATGGGCAATAAATCAAACTATGTAGTCAGGACATACAGGGGTGATTTTCCTTTTTGTCTAAAGAGCCATGCTATCTCAAATACCCTTAGGAACAGGGTCTGAGGAGGACTGCAGGCGTGGAATTGACACATGTAAAAGTTTTGTGGGGTTTTTTATTACCATCAGCCTGTACATCAGAAATTGACATAAATATGTCCTCAGGAACAGTTGGTGTGGATAGTCTTTCCTTGGACTACACCGTAACACACAGAGTTGTGCAAAAAAACTGATCTCAGGTCAGTTGATGAGGATCAAGAAACCCTGTAAGTCAAGAGAAAGTCAGCACTTTTTGTCAGATGCCCAAAATCAAGCTGAAAGTACCATGGACACAAATGTTGCATCATTTGAACTTAGACAACCCCAACCCCTATATTCACTGAAACCCCAGTGTGAGGATTTTAGTACAATTACAAAGCTGCACTTGAGAAGAGAGAGAAAAGGTTAAACCACGAAAGAGATAAAGAGATATGGATAAAGAGTACGTATTCTGATGCATATTCTGTAGCACACAGCCAATTCAGTGGTCACTGCCAGTGAATAAGCTTGTGGTCCTCTGGATAGCCAGGCTAGCACCGCCTAGTACTTCCACTCAATCTCATTTACCTCCACTGAGCATGAACATAAGTTTATGTTCCATCCATGTCTGAATGCGTACGGGCCAATCAGCAAACAGAGGAGAAACGATGACGAGATGGATGTAGACCAAGCTATACATTCTGTGTTGGCAACAATTCCCGAAATTAAGGGTTTAAAGCCAAAACAAGAACAATGCTTGAAGAATTTTATCAAGGGGAAAAACGTTATTCGCCTACTTCCTATGGATTTTTGTAAAATTTACCAAGCAGTACCGATTGGTTGGAAAGAAGCAGAAAGTATCTGCCTGCCCCACCGTGGAGCGAACGAATGCCAATGCTGATATTTCATACGCTTACATGAAGTGAAAGCAGCTGATTAATCAGGCTAGGTCCTGGGCCTGTTGTTTTTACATTTGGAGACCAGTTTTCTTGGATGAGTAACTATTAGCAGATGATCAACACAGAACAAGGTCCCTCTTCCCCCAGTTTGGGCTGTAGCTGTGGTCTGTTTCTCTGCAGCTAAAAGCTTTTCTCCTTCCTGTTTACAAACACATGAGTTTGAGCCAGAGGACATTTGTGATCACAACTTTACAGCAGTGTCCTCTCCTGTAGGCAGAAGGTCAACGCTTCCTCTTTTTTTTCTCTCTGGTGTCAGTGAAGTCATCTTTGTAGTTTGAATGACAGAATGACATGTGACTCTCGCTTTCTTCTCTTGTTCTCAGTCTTCTCAGATAACACTATGTAGGCAAAATCCATTAAAATGCCAATATTTTCATTGTGATTGTTGTTTGTCTTTCTGTATGTCTAGCTTTAGATAAAAACGTCATTAAATAATAAAACGTAGATGTCCTCCTAGCCAGCCCCGTCTCCACCCCATCTCCGAAGAAGCCATTTGCCAGACTGAAGTGGATATTTTATTCATGAAATTCATCAATAAGCTCTTTTAGGCCAGACAGTGTGGCAGTGTTTGGTGGGTTTGGGGGATACACAAGTGCCCCCCTCACCCCACTGACAAAGCACATGCCACACGAGGCCAAACACACAGGGACACCCCCTCCCCAATAGACACATCACACACACACACACATACACACACACACACACACACACACACACACACACACACACACACACAACACAACACGCACACACACACACACACACACACACACACACACACACACACACACACACACACACACACACACTTGGGCTCCCATTAGTCCCTTCTCATGTCTGGACAAATTATTTCCATGTCACAGACTCAATTAGCATTGAGAGGCCCCCTCAGGGCTGTTTTTGGTTTCATATCGGTTCCTTCCGGGCCTTTTTTGTTTGAAGTGTTTGATGTAAATAACACATCTCGATTCTCCTCTCGACTTTGACTCAGGGCCAACATCGAGATCATTTGTGTATTGCAACCGGCAACTGCAAACACTTTTATTGGAGTCCGAGTGAATATATAGCTGTCGTGGTCTGTTGCGGAACGAGGCCAAAGGCGCTCGAAAAGCTCCCCCACGCTGTCTGGCTCTCTGAATTTACAGTGCTGATCGTCCTGATAATGTCCTTGCGGGTGATGTATGCCATCTCCCAGAGGTGCAGCCAGCCCTGGGTCGTCACCAGGCTCGCTCCTTTTCTGACAGGCACTGGTATGGGCCACCCCACTGAGCAATTAGCACTGTCTGCAGACAAGCCTGAGACATCAGAGGCTTGTAGGGGTGGTATGTTGACAGGCTTGTGGCACGAGACAGGAAACACACACACACACACACCCACACACTCGCACACACCCACCCACACCCAGACATACAGGCACATAAACGGAACGCAGAGCATCGATGCTGACATGCACAGACAGGGTACACACACTAACGTCTAAAACACACAGATGTCGCGTATTCGAGGAATGCTGGCATGGGAACAAAGCTGTGGTGTGTGCGCACACACACACACACACACACACACACACACACACACACACACACACACACACACACAGGCACCAGGGAGGGAATGATTGCTGGATCCACCCAGGGTGTGTGTGTATTTTTTGTGTGTGTATGTTCGTGTGTGTGTGTGTGTCTGTCTGTCTTTGTGTCTGTCTGTCGGTCTGTCTGTGTGTGTGTGTGTGTGTGTGTCTGCTTGTTTGTGCCTGTGTGTGTGTGTGTGTCTGACTGTGTGATTGTGTCTGTCCGTCGGTCTGTCCACAGGCGTGTGCATTTGTCTGTGCCTGTGTGTGCCCGCACGTGTGAGTGTAATTACATTCGCCTGCAGTTTATGTCTGTGTCTGACATACTCCGTTATCTTGTGATGAACTGTATCTGATAAACACTATTCATCGCATTGGGCTTTTTCTTATCGCTGTCAAGCCGAGTAAAAGAAACTTGACTCCTCTTTTTCTCTTCTCTTGTCTGCTCCAGTCTCTCCTCTCTTCCTCTTTTGTCTAGTGTCTGCTTATTTGTCCACTAAATGTCATGTCATGCAGATACTCTTTTACATCTTCAAGTGTGTTTCTTTTTGTTTTGTCAGTATGAAGCCCACTTAATGAAAGCCAGAGAAGTGTGTCAGCTGTGTGTCCATGTGTGTGTTTGTGTGTCTGTATGTGTGTCAGACTGAGTAGGATTTCTTTGTCTTTGTGTGTGTGTGTGTGTGTGTGTGTGTGTGTGTGTGTGTGTGTGTGTGTGTGTGTGTGTGTGTGTGTATGTGTGTCAGACTGATTAGATTTCTTTGTGTGTGTGTGTGTTGATGGGTGTGTCTTTACTTGGCGGGGGCGCAGAGGTTGGGCATGGGACGTTTTAAGGGATGTCGGAGGGGTGTGGTGCAGAGTGGAAACAGACAGCCGCCCTACCGGGGGTTTCTCCACACCGCAGCACACCATAGCACACCGCAGCACACCACAGCACAGCACAGCACAGCACAGCACACCCCCAGTCCAGCACACCACACCACAGCACAGCACAGCACAGTACACCCCATATCCGTGCAGCGCAGCACTTGTTCCGCAGACAACTGCAGTCTCTCCCCCCCCCCAATACATCTGGATCTCATCTAGGAGCCAGCCAGCCACCACTACAGCGGTCGGGGGGGAAACCCGGTGACAGCGTGGCAGAAACAGTGAGCTGACTCCTACACACTCGATTATGGCACTCTGACACACATTTGCTCTTGGCAAGCACATACACATACATACACACTCACACTCATGTACACACACACACACACATACACACATGCACACACACACTAACATACACTCACAAACGCACCCTCACCTCACACACACACGCATACACACATACACACTCGCATACACATGCAAACACACACTCACACTCTCGTCTCACACACACACACACACACACACAAACACACGTCAGTCACTGTGGGATTTACTCACTGCCATCTATCTTGGCATCACAACACAGAATCCACAGTCAGAGTGTTTATGCTGACAGTAAATGGGCCATGGCAAATTAGCCAGGATGGAATCGCTTTGCGGGTCACTGAATAACCTGCTTCTCATGTAGACGTGTTTGTTGTTGATTTTTTTGATGTATAGATGTTTTTCTGAACAGCAATTCTTTTGAACAGCACTGACAGTCCTTTCATTAACTTTCCAATCCCAAACGTTTGAGGGTGAGCCGTTTTTTGGAGAGCTGTGGGCCTGTTATTGCTTACACATGTGCTTAATCTCTGAGCACGAAATATCTCAATTCAAGTGTTGCCATCCTGCTTTCAGAGGATGTGGTGTCGCGTCCTGATAGATTTATTGAGGGAAGCATCTGTCTCATCTGACACCAAATGTTTGCTTTTGATGGTTTTGCGTGGAGCAAAGAAAAACAAAGCAGGTTTTCTTTCTGCCAGGCCCTGGCCTCAGGTGGTGATGAGGATCTAAGTCCTCTGGCAAAATGAGTAGAGGACACACTCCATCACACACACAGGGACACACACACAGACACACACTCTCTCACACACACACACACACACACACACACACACACACACACAAACACACACACACACTCACAGAGGTAAATAACGGTCATTTATGCTGAGTGCGTTAGCAGCAAATCCACATTGGCAGCGGTGACACGATACCGATAGCTGTGCGGATGCTTGACACAGCGAGTCTGAAGTATATTGACACGGCAGCTGAGCCACACAGTGTTCTGCCTCTGAGCCTCTTGAAGGTTGAATCAGAGCACCGCATCAGGACAGAGCAAAATAACTCCTCCAGATCCAGATCCAGCAATGTAGCTGTCAGACAATCACCCGAATAAATAACAGTAATTTCCCTCTGTGGCTCCCATGTGACCTCAGTGTCAAAATATTTATTTATTACATTTTGTTAGTAATTTCATTTGGTCCAATAACACGCCTACCCACAGGTCTTGGCTCAGAGAATGTATGTCCCTGCAGTGTGGGGACAGACAGACAGAAACACTTTCGCAGTTGTAGCTCCTGGTCAGAAGCTTCACAGTGGCTGTTTTTTATGGCTTTATTCTAGCTGGAAGGCTCTGTGTCCCGCAGCACTGCTATGGACTCCCCCTAATGTCTCCAGCAGACAGTTGGGAAGCATCTCTTTCTTTCTTTCTTTCTTTCTTTCTCTCTTTTTCTCTATCTCCCTGTCTCTCTCTTCCTATCAGTTTTTCTTTCTTCCTCTCACTCTGTTTTTTCTTTCTGTCCCTCTCACTTTGCCTCCCTCTCTTTCTCTTTTTCTCTCTCTCTCTCTTTCTTTCTCTCTCTCTCACAGACACACACACTCTCTCTGTCTCTGTTATCCTCATACACCTGTAAAAAAGTTTTATCCTGCTGAAAGCTGCATGAGTGGAAAGACTTTATCATGGTACCAAAAGTTCCAGCCTCGTTCTCTGCGACAGAAGTGCCACAGTCAAAGTGCCCTTAGTCTTATGTTTTGTGTTGGGTGTGAGCGTGAATGCGTGTGACTGTGTGTAAATTGTATGGCTAATGAAATATACTTAAAGTGATCAAAGGTTCGAGGTGGGGCCAGGACCCTGTGTGTGTGTGTGTGTGTGTGTGTGTGTGTGTGTGTGTGTGTGTGTGTGTGTGTGTGTGTGTGTGTGTGTGTGTGTGTCTGTCTGTCTGTCTGTCTGTGCATTTGTTTGCATCTGCTATTTGTATGTTTGCATTTGTATGTCTTTGTGTGTTGTGTAGTGACTTTGACTGAGGGCTCTCTCCAGTGTCAGCTTTGCTTATCGCCACCCATTTTGCATCATGCCTTATTAAACATTTCCCTATTTGAGAACATTCAAATACTGAAACTTCCACATCATTGCAGATGGAAATATTGCTTTCTGAGGTTGCGTTTGTGAAATGCGTGTGTGTGTGTGTGTGTGTGTCTGTATCTGTACGTGTGTGTACATGAGAAAGGGGTAGTGGGGAAGCTCTTCTTCCTGTTGTGGGCAGGTGTGTGGGTGTGGAGAGAGTGTAGAGTTAGAAATTTTTATATTCTGTCTGCCCATTTTGAGACAGCACAGACTTGACACATACAGTGCTTTGATTAAAAGAGAGAGAGAGATGAAGAACATAGACAAAAAGAGATCCTATGTATAGCAAGGTGTTTGCCTGTCATAGTTTATGTGCATATCTCAGTGTACACATGGAACTGAGTCCTGTTGTGCCCTGTGGTGTGGCCGTGTCTGCAGGGAAGGCCGGCATCCTGCCCATGGAGGAGCTGGACGGCTCGGGGGGCGGTCGCCATCACGGCCGGGGGCAGCCCACCGTGCTCCGCTGTGGGTGGCTGAGGAAGCAGGGCGGCTTCGTGAAGACCTGGCACACGCGCTGGTTCGTGCTCCGCGGGGATCAGCTGTACTACTACAAGGACGAGGACGAGACAAAAGCCCTGGTAAGTCAAGACCTTCATCACACAACTCACTCCACCCTACCCTCAGTCCACCCTACCCTTACTCCACCCACCCCAGTGTAGGTAGGAGGTTAGCAAAGGGGGAGAGCAGTTACCCCACCCAGGGGTGGAAATACGCACCAGCCAAATGCTGAAATATAAAAGTGGCTGGTAAATTTTGGACACTAAATAATAATTTACAATTTAGTTGCTGGTAAAAGTTCACATTTGATCCCACCCCACCTTGAACTGGGGTCTCTGGGGTGCCAAAGATGTAAAACTGGGTTCAGGGTCCAAGTGGGTTGACTGCTCTCACCATTCGCTACAAAGAGTTTCAGAAGCTATGGTCACATTCACAGCAGTGTGAGACAACGTGATCACTCTGATAAATATAACCACTCAAAGATGGCTCACAAAGCATTACCCACACATAATACAAAAACTCGTACAGGCTTTCCAGTAGACAGAAACACCGTGAGCAGGAACAAACGGTCTTTGAGCCCTGTTGTGTCAGTCAGATGAAAATGAAATGTTAGCTTATACTATAAAGCAGGTTGAAAGCACAATAACTGCCACTCAGAATCATAAATATCTAATAGCTTGCCTTTATGTGTGCAGTATGCTGGTAAAGCTAAAGCTAACATCCCAAATAACACGTCTAGATACCTCTGTGCTACTTCTAGTACATACCTCTCTGCTGGTGCATTCACATCGTTTTTAAGCCATGAAAGTGTTTGATGGTTTAAGTGCACTGACATGGCTCACAAATGTGCTTACAAGCAGAGGTGGAGATTGCAGCTTCAGGGGGTAAAACCCTACCATGTGTTCCTTTTGCCTGTGCACCTAACGCTGGTGATTTCACTAATAAATGCAATGTACCTGACTCATGATTTGTGTGCTCATCATAATCAGCTGGTTTAGAAAGTGGTTGGCTGAAATATGTGGCAGAGTTTTTAATTCCTGAGCCTGCAATGTCCACATGTACACAAGTAACACAGCATAGAAATGAGTGCACTACTTTCACCTGCAGTGGTGAGGGGTTAGGTCAGCCAAGCTGTATGTAAATGCAACACCATGTCAGGTCATTGCAGAAGATGGTGCAGATGGCTGCATTGCATTGCATTATTTTTCTATCTGCAATATGACTGTGAAGCGCTAGCATTGTAGGACTACCGTGCTGCAGTTGCAATGGCCGTGCACATGGACACACAGACTAGAAGGGTGCAGCTTTATTAAGTAGTGAACTATATGAGGATCTGCATTTGTATCCTTGTGTTGAGAGTATCCTTGGTTGAGTAAACCCACGTGGCGTGACTGTTTACCTGTTAATGAATACACTTAGTTCTGTATTTTGTTAGCTTTTGAACTCCGCTGTAGAGGTAATAGGCTATACTTCCCTCTTCATGAAGAGCCAGCTGTAAAGGCATGTGTTAGGGGTGTGCAAAAATATCAATATCGCAGTGTATTACAATACTTATACACAATATATTATTATTATTATTATTATTATTATTATTATTATTATTATTATTATTATTATTATTATTATTATTATATATTTCACTATATTGATTTCTGACTCCTGAGTTTCTGAGTAAAATTAAAAACATTGTTTACATGTAATACATGTTCCTATATATTAGTGCTCTATCTTCCAGTAGTTTATTTTTCTAAATCCTATACACTTTATGTTTTTAAATCAGTGTGTCCACTGGTTTAATTTGTTCAGTTTGTGTGAGAGAGTATTTTTGTTGTAATGCCAGCTACCTCGAGATGTTTATTTTTCAATACCATATTAAAATATATTGAATTACAAATTGATTACTCTGAGTTATGTTGATTTAATTCAGTTTAACAGCAACAGCAACTGATAATTATGTAGTAAGTATGTAGAAAGTATGTAGAATATTGCATTATATTGCAATATACCCAGGATCCCAATGTATCGTGATAGAATCGTATCATTACAAATGTATCATGATATATATGGTATTGTGAACTCCTTGTGCATTTGAGTCAGAAACTTGCATGTATGGCCTCAAAAGCATAGTGCTTACATTAGACAAATGTGAATTAGGCAGAACACATGCAGTGATGGTCCTGACTGTACTGTGCAATAAGGCTCTCTCCAAGATGAAAACAGTGCTCTGCTAGCTGGTCTCCCACAAGCAAGATGAAATTAAAATGTGTGTTATGTGAGCAGTCTCAGAGGTAATCTTGGGCTTGTGTCCCATGCTCCTAAGAGCTGGCACTGTGGTGCGAGAACACATTTGTTTCCAGGCCAGCTTTTGAGTGTGCAGCTGGACCAGTAAACCGCTCTAGTAAACTAGAGAAGACCTGTGGACAGAGTCTTACAGTCTCTGACTCACATATACAGAATGTCATGAAGAAGCTACAAGAAAGCTATGTGTGATAGATAGATAGATAGATAGATAGATAGATAGATAGATAGATAGATAGATAGATAGATAGATAGATAGACAGACAGACAGACAGACAGACAGACAGACAGACAGACAGACAGACAGACAGACAGACAGACAGACAGACAGACAGACAGACAGACAGACAGATAGATAGATAGATAGATAGATAGATAGATAGATAGATAGATAGATAGATAGATAGATAGATAGATAGATAGCACTTTATTGTCAGACAAATCTGACATTTGTCTTGCATCTGTAGCAGAGCATTACAGCTTCATTTGTGGAGGATAAACATCGACTAAAACTCACATTGCATGTACTGACATCAATTACATATACCATCCAAGTTAAACGGTCACAGCAATCACATCAAACATGACTACACCCCTGATAATTAATGAATACAAACATGACTACACCCATGATAATTGTCCCCTCATCACCTTCCTGACCTTGTTTTAGATTCATTATTATTTACAGCACACTGATGAAGTATTTACTTCATGCGTATTTACTTATACACGTTTAATTACTTCTGAGTGGAAGCTAGAGAAGCACTCGAAGAGCACGGACCTCCGCCAAGTAGTTCAATCCCCCGCCCCACCCTTTTTATTTCATTAATAGGATTTCCCATGTTAATGTTTAATGTTCATTTTTTGAGAGGTAACCAATTAACAAATTTTCCCCAAAAAAGAATCACCTCAGGGCAGTGACAATACTGACATACTGTCAAAATTTCAGAACAATACCTCGATAAACATATAAATGATGAACGCCGGCAAAAACATAACCTCCTTGGTGGGGGTAGCAAAGAGCATATGGTACATAACAACCCTGTGTGCACACTCATCTCTCTGCACTGATATCACACCAGAGAATGTATGTAGAAAAAAGTATAAGAGTGTGAATGCCAGACTGTTTTGACTGCCTCTCCCTGCACTGTAACCAAGGCCTGCTGGAAAGATCTGCTTTAATGGGGAACAGACAATGACTCACAAACACACATACACACACACACACACATGCACACACACACACGCGCACAGACACACACACACACGCACGCCCACGCACACAAAGGCACACATACAAATGCACAGACACACACACACACACACACACATACACACTCAGACATGCATACACACTCTCTAACACATTGACACACACACACTTTCTCAAGTTCTGTAACCAGCATGTGCAGGCAGTGCGTTGGAGTGGGGCTCGGTCTGGATAAAAGCAGGAAGTGGAGAAGGGTTTGTTTGGAATCACAGCCTCAGCAGTTTATGTGTACGTGTGTGTGTGTGTGTGTGTGTGTGTGTGTGTGTGTGTGTGTGTGTGTGTGTGTGTGTGTGTGTGTGTGTGTGTGTGTGTGTGTGTGTGTGTGTGTGTGCGTGTGTCTGTATGTGTGTGTGTGTGTTTGAGTTTATGTGTGTGTGTGTGGATGTTCTGTAATGGAAATGTGTGTGTGTGTGTGAGTGTATGGTGTGGGCATGTACTACTCAGTGCTCAGTTTACTCGGTAGAAACCCAGAGAAGGGTTTGTGTGTGTGTGTGTGTGTGTGTGTGTGTGTGTGTGTGTGTGTGTGTGTGTGTGGATGTTCAGTGTGGAAATCCCTGCTGCTTGGCGATCATTAGGGAGCTCCGAGGTAGTGTAGGCTGTCTTCATTTCTCTAATTTATGGAGGTGCTCCACCTCAATATTACACGGCCCGCTGAGCCTGGGATCATTTAATAAGCTAACTTTTCCAGTAATTAGGAGAGAGAAAGAGGGTTTGAAAGTTCACTTATCTGTGTTGGGAGTGCATGGTTCTGTATGTAGGTGTGTGTGTGTGTGTGTATGTGGGTGTGTGTATGCTTGTATGTATGTATTTGTGAGTTTGAATGCATTTTGGTTTGTGTGTGTGTGTGTGTATGTGTGCGTGTGTGTGCATGCGCTAGTGATTCGATTGTATCTGTGTCAGAGTGACTTTAAACTGAGACTGGCACAAAAAGAGAAGTGTGGCACAAACATGTACTGGTGCCTGATGACGGGGGACACTGCTCTTGACTGCGATGACTGTGCTCAGTGTGTGGGCAGTTCTGTAAACATCTGTCTGTAATACCACCGTGCACCGGGTGGTCATGTACCGGGTCTTTTTGCATCATGTCTAACCACTTGATCAAGACAAGATTCAATATCGAGCAAAGAAACTGTTTTTTTTTTTCACTTTTTTCTCATCTAACCATTTGATCAAGACAGGATTTAATATCGAGCAAAGAAATAGATTTTTTAAAACTTTTTTTCTTTAAAGCTGCAGCTTCAAAGTCAAAGTTTGAAAACTTCAGTGTCTGAAGCTGTGATCTGAGGCAGCGATTCTTATTCTTGATCTCCCATACATTTAGCAATGTTCAGAATGCCAATAAGGGGCTTTTATCAAATGCCCTTAGCCTACAGATGTCTACAGACATGCATCAGAGACTCGTGGTGTGAAAAGGATGTTTTTCAGTGCCATGTCCCCCTGTCTTTTGTTTTTTGAAGTACAGGGGTAAAAAGGTTATGACTGAGTGTTGGAGAAATGCAACACCCAAAGACCTAACTGTCATCCCTTTTTCGATTTTGTAGTATAAACTCCAACACATTATCCATTCTGCAAGCAACTTACTATTTAACACACAACATTGTGGTCCTCAGACTACGTTCTGAGCTGTAAGACTGTTTGTCACCTCCAACACACCTGTTTGTAAAGAGGTGTGTAAATGTTTCAATCTCCCAAATATCTCTGGATATTCTAAATATACAGCGAAAGTATGATAGAAGAGGGCAGGCCAGTCTCTTGGTACATGATGATGGTAAATGGACTTTAGTAGTAGAGTGACCCAAAGCACTTTACAATTTCATGCCTCACATTCACCCATTTACACACAGACACCAGTAACAAAAAGCTGTCATGCAATTGCCAACAAGCACACTGGAGGCAGGATGAGGTTCAGTTTCTTGCTCTGACACTCTGATCTAATCAGGAAGACCTGGAATCAAACAACCGTCTAATTGTTGATCAACTCCTTTACCTCATGAGCCACTGTTGCCCTTAAGTTTTGATGTTGTTAACTGCTGTCATCAATGTTATTGTTGAGAAAAGTAAAAGCCTTATTGAGAAAAAAAACTGACAGCTGGTTGGATATCCTCTGTAAATGAATATATGCGTGTCAGTATTATTTACACTGTGGATGAATGGAGTTCCCATTTTCCTCTCCACGTCAGTTGTACTCTACCCAAAAAACATGCCTCTGTCAGACGCTGGAGGTTTCCTCTGCCCACGTTGTTCCTCTCTGCAGAACGCTCGCTGGCCAGGACCACCTCTGGTCTGGCCGTGCTCCAGGCCTCAGTCCCACGCTGAAGGTCAGCCAGCCAGTAAGTCTGGAGGTGGGCGGTGTGCGGTGGGCGGTGGGTGCCGCTGGGAGGACCTCCTCTGGCCCACAATGCAGCTGTTGTTCTCCCCGCCTCTGAATGAAAGTCCTTATGTTCTCATCTAAAACATCCCATGTTTTTGGCCCTGACTGGGACAATAGCATAGGGTACAATGAGAGGGAGAGCCTCTCTGGGATAGCGAGGAGAAGTAAGAGAGCCCTGCTCTCTCTTTTGCCCCCCTATATGAAATACAACACCACACACATCAAGAGTGCCATGGCGGATGATACGTCATCTGTTCATTTCACCCTCTGAGAGAAAAATGTTTTTGTGTTTGGCTTTCAATGGACTCCGTTGTGCGAGGGAATGTGGAACTGATGATATCTGTAATGTATATGGTCCTATATAGGGGTCAGGTGCAAAGTTTCGTTTGGTCATGGTTTGAAAAAATGGTGTCTTAATGTTTTTCGACCTTAAAAAGAAAAAAAAAAACTTTCTTTGGCCTGTGAGTTGTTTGTATGTTTCTGAGCACTACTTGTTTTTCAGGCATTTGGAAGTTCCATCCTCACAGGGTAACGGTAACCTATATGCAACCACCACCACATTATTCTAAATTTGTCAGTGTGGGGGAAAAAGTCCTTGCATGCCCAACCTAAAAATAAAAGGACAACAACATTCGTTTTCTCCATTCTTCAGCCATAAATTTTCACCCTGATGCTGCTGTAGAGCGAGAAAAACACTCGAGGGAAACTAGGCCAGGAATGTAGCACAAACTCTAAATTGCTCTGACCCACAGAGAAGTGAGTGCACAGGGATAGCCCGACAATCCATGGACTACTTTCACCACCAGGAAATGAACAGATGAACAGAAGAAGATCCAAGCTGCCACCTGCCAACCCATATGACAGAACCCAGACCCTCAGCATCTGCTAGTGTTCCTCTCGCCATTTGGGGCTCGAGTAATTACTGTCTACCTGTATCTAGAGGCAAAGACGAGTACCAAAGGGGATAAGGAGCTGTGACGGAACAGATTAGGGTGACATCTTCATATGTTACTTGGATTCTTGCCCAGTGTTTTGTCATTAATTCTAATGCACACGTGCATACATAATTCCATACAACAAAGTAAAATCATTGTCTGTCTTCATTCACTCATGAGAGTAGGCACAGGCTCCACTTTGTCACTCTCTTAACTTTGTCTTGCTCACATCTTGAAAGGTGCTGGCCAAGCATTTAGTGAACTAAAACCATGTGATGGAGGGGGCACTCAACATTCAGAGCTTTTTTTTATTCAGAACTTGTATAGAAAGTTCTTAATGTTCAGTTAGCCTCCTTCCCTCCACTGTCTTTATTCTCTCACATGAATAAAAATCACACAGACGTTTCCCAATCCTGATGGTGTAAATCAGCCTTGCCAACGTCCCCTTAGGCCAGACTCTGTGACCCCGGTTCAATGGATGTTGGTTAGACATACCAGCCTGGTGGGCTGGGCCGCACGTCTGGGTAGTGGCCCAGGCGCCATATCTCAGTGTGTGCCATGTGGAATGTGCAGAAAAGCCAACTGAACGGGTCAGCGGTCGACCCATCCCCTCACCACAACTCGCGTTGCACACGCACACACGCACGTCATTTAGCAACACAAAGAACATTCTGTGCCTCACAAACTACTGAAGATAGCATAATTATTCTAATCCAAACCATTTATCATCCGATTGTGCAATACGGATGCACAGATCTCTGTTTATAGAGGGTGCATTGTGTCATCCGTGGCTTGTGAGTAGTATAGTACATATTGTATGAAATTAAGTTTTTGTCATTTAAATCAAAATGATTTTTATTGCAGAGGAGGAAACAATGCTTGACACAGTGAATATACTACTGGCGTAATTACAGATTTAACGTTGCTGCCTTACAATGAACAAACATTTTATGGCATGGAAAAAAAAATGAATTCTTTAGTGTCTGTAAAAACAGTCAAGGCTTTTCCAGGGCTGCAGTTGAGTGCAGAAACACCAGTGCCCTTGGTGCTTTAGATGCCTATTAAAATGGCAATTGGAGGTTTAATTATTCATCTCTCAGCATTGCTCTGTTCTGTGTAGATGAGAGGAATTGGAAAGCAGAATCATTAGCATGACCTCCACACTCCGCCTCTACCCTGTCAGGAGATACCCACGTCTCACCCACTTCATTCCTCACAACTTTCTCTCTCTCTCTCTCACTCACACACACACACACACACACACACACACACACACACACACACACACACACACACACACACACACACACACACACACACAGAAGCACACACATACCCAGGCACACACACACACACACACACACACACACACACACACACACACAGACACACACACACACACACACACACACACACACACACACACACACACACACACACACACACACAGACACACACACACACACACACACACACACACACACAGAAGCACACACATACCCAGGCACACACACATACATACACACACACACACACACACACACACACACACACACACACACACACACACACACACATACATACACACACACACACACACACACACACACACACACACACTGTTCCATGCAAAACAGTACTTGCTCTCACAAGTTTTAGCCTGGGGCTCAAATGACAGCATATCTCTTTTCAGCGCTCACTGTTTATTGCTCCCTTCAAAGTCACCTGTGTGTGTTTACCCCAAGCAGGGTGCTGGGTGCCATAGGAGAATATGCAGGCAGACGGATGAAAACAGGGATGCTTGGGAATACACATGTGAGGGCATGAACCTGTCTTGAACATTAGCAGAATGGGTAGGCCTTCTATGCAGCACTCCTGACAGCTACTAAGGGGCTATAAGAGAATCTGCAGGCAGACGGATGCTTGAGAATACATAGCCCCTTGTACTTCATTTCATTTTGTACAGATGGTGTGTCAGTGCTTTCATTGACAATGCTGTATTAGGATGGAATTTTACCTAGCCAATCAGCCAACAGAGGGAGTGTTCGTGAGCAATGACGTTGTCTTTGTGTGCTGCATTTCAGTTGTAGTGTGTAGGTAGGCTAATTGCATACGTGACGACCAGAATTTAGTGATTGGGTAAAGGCAGAGCCACTCGTTTTAAACTTTAGCAGAGTCCACACCTTCAGGAAGAAATCGTTTCTCAATATAGAGCTGCCAGACCCTCTGTACAAAATGAAATGAAGTACGAGGGGCTGGTTTACCAGGCTAGAGAACACACATAAGGGCATGAACATGGCATGAACGTTAGCAGAATGGGTAGGCCTTTCATGCAGCACTCCTGACAGCTACTAAGGGGCTGCTGCTAATTCAGCAGGGAGGTTGTGAAACACTCTGGATCAATTAGAGAGATTAGTGGTCAGAGAAGTGTGGCTTCGTAGCTCGGGGGGACTACGACCTTGTCCACCTCATTGTCCTTTCTCAGTCCACTCATGTGTCAAGCCTGCGGCCGGCATTGGTAGTGCATACAACACTATGATGTGGCTTGCTTTTTTGTGGAATAGCAGCTCTTTTTTGAGAAGGACGTCCTAGAACACCTTCATGTTGTGGTTTTAACAATGACCATGTCAGCATGATTATGAAGCCTCTCCTGGTCCCTCTACAAATATTTCTATTGCCACAGCAACGGGAAAATGGAATATTCTTACATCTCCGCAGTAAGTCTCATGATATATGGTCTTATTCAGATATTTTTCTGTGACTAGCTGTTTCATCGAGGAACACAGTGTTCCTTTTTGGAGCTGACACAGCCAAACCTTGGCAAAACATAAAGGACTTAACACTTGCTAGTTTAAGCCCTTTTTGAAGGTGAAATCATAGCACATCAGAAGTAAAGACTTAAAAAAAAGAAAGAGTCTGTCCTCTCTCACTTTTGCACTCACAGGGGCTTGTCGTGAGTTTTGCCCTCTGCCGAGCTGCCGTGTGGGTGTCGTAATTCCCCCGTGGCAGATGAGCCAAAGCATCGCCTGGATCCTGGAAATTTACGGTGCGCCATTTCCAGGCCAAGCCATTTCCATTTATCCATCCATTACACCCAAGCTGATTAGCTCAGGTGGGGGGTGGAGAGGGGCAGGGGCAGGGGCAGGGGCAGGGGTGCGGAGCACGACTGAAAGACACACCAAGGTGAAAGGTGCTCGCAGTCACAGGCAGAATCCAAAATGTTTAGGCGATCACAATCTAAGTGCCCTTGAGAGGGGAGAAAAGAACGTAAATAATGGAACTCAAACCCTATAACTGCACTAGGTAGGGAACACAAATAATGTAACTCGCACCCTATATAGGGCACTACGTGGGGTGCAAAACAGTGTAACTCAAGGGATTAGTCTGAATGATCCTGGAGTTCATAGCTAAAGTAAATGGTATTAATTATTATCACCTTCACTGTAAAAAGGAAAGCACAGATCCAAGATAAGATAAGTAAACATTTTGCATGGATATTTTTACATTGGTGTAAATTAACACTGCCATGTACGTTATGAATATACATGAAAATTGGTAAAAAAACAGTGTAAAAAAGATCCATGCAGCCACTTGCATTAACTTTTTCATTTGATTCAAAGCAGCATTTTTTACAGCGTATTCTCTTCTCTAAATAGTTCCAAATTACTTGCATTTGTAAAGATTAGAGCATCATTAGGAAATGTGCTTTAGTAGCTCCATTATTTTCCCTTCAAAATGCCTGCGTTACTGGATTCCTATTAAATGTATATATTATTTTCTCCTATCTTACTGTGTTGCAATTACAACCAGGTTAAATATAAATCATTGTCCTTGTGGCACTGTCTGAAGCACAATTAGAGTATATGCGGCTTGTGTGACTTCAGCAGTGGCCTCACTGTTAAGAGGTTCATGCTGTCCCTGTCTGTTCTCCCTGGTAGTGACCTGCCATGTGCCAGTCTTTCAGGTTTAATTAAAAACGTTCTCCGGCCATGGATCATGTGGCGTGCTCCCTCCAAGGGTGCTTTGATAATAGCTTACACATTGCCATTCTGCCCTCATCCAACCTTGCCCTCCTCTCCACAGCACAGATCACAGCCTCTCACTGGGATGAGGTTAGTTAGTGAGAGAGAAAGACATGGAGTGGAAAGTGTTTTTGTAGATAGATTCAAATTGTGCAATTCCTGAATTATAGAACACTTCTTTTTTCTAATTCTTTCATTCGTGTTCTTTTTTCTCAAACTACCTTCCATTTATCTTCTTTTCCAGGAAAATGTCAGCGTGCTATAAAAAGAAGTATTTCCCAGAGTCATTCCACCTTAGCTCTTCAGTGAAGCACATTAATATTCACCTCAGCAAACTTGCTTTTGGGTGAGTTTGTTTGCTCTACATACATCTAGATCTTTTTCCTTTAACACTCTGGAAGACCTATCAGCGCATGGTTCAAACTCACGTATACAGTACGGGGTCTTGACAAATCGTGCCTCTCTCTGTGGCATCCCCATGGATTGCCTCTTTCCTTCTAATTACTTCTGGGGAGGATGGGGTTGCTGTTATTTGTAGTGACAAGACAAACTGCCCTGTGAACTGCGTGTTGGGATGTGGGAATTGCGTGTTAACTGTAACGCTGCATTCGCTGCCTGGCACCAGTGAGGCTAGAAACATCTCACCAGGAGGGATACTGCATGTAGCCAGGAAAGGGCCACTGTAGTGCTACCACTCAGTATTGTCTGTGAAGTTTCTCACCTAGGTCAAGATATTCACCTAGGTCATGGTAGTTGAAAGAGCTAAGTTGTAAGCAACTGGACTTCTTTTGGAGCTTGAAGACATTTCACCTTTCATCCAAAAGGCTTCTTCAGTTCTGACGATATTCTGATGATAATGAACCAGGAGCTATATTTCTGGACCACTGGAGGTGCTGTGAGTTGTAGACCACACTCCTTCTTGTATGACAAAAGGGTCCCATGAGTCAACTATTAACATACCTCAAGGTGTCATTTGGAGTGAGAGTCATTATGGTCACCGGATCCAGAGAATGAGAACTGCTCTGATGGTGATGAAAATGGGATGAGGTCTCAAGGCAAAATGTTATGTAGCAGACAGATGATGATGCAGTCCACCTCCTCTGTTCAAAGGTGGTTGTTCCAGATAGACATAGATGTCCTCTTTCACTCCTCTCTCAGTACTACATCAAGGAACTCTCCTTAGGCTTCAGTTTCCCTCGACTACAATTTTCAGCAACCAATCAGCAAAGGAAAATTGAAGGCAAAACCAATACATTTGAGTTCAAACAAAAGTGCCCAGCCAATGGGAAGTAAACATGTCTATTGAGAGTGTTCAGAGGTTAAAGAATCTGGTCCATCACGCTATACAGTAAAAGAGGGAGGGAGATGAAGAAAGAGATTTTTTATATTCATGTTAATGAGTGACAAGTGTTTTGCCCCCTGCCTTTAAATAGATTCACAAGAATAATTATTAACTGTGTTAAGGTAGTTTAATTAATGCCTTTAACACTGAGGGCTGAGGCCTCACCTGCAAACAATAATGGGTCTGCTTCAAGCACAGTCTGAATGACATTTTTCTTGTCTTTAAACTCATTGTATAGTGATGGGAGGCTATTAGGAGCTTGTTAGTAGCTTGTAAGCTACTCCCATCAATGCAATTAAAGCTCTTGCATTAATTAACCACTCCAATCTACATGCGTTTTATCACTGGGCTGCTTTGCTAATTATCACCACTAATGCCCTTATCTTGCTCACATTTGGATAATTGTTATACATATAATTAATAGGCAGTTAATTAAATTCATATTCGTTACCACCATGAGTAAAACAAACTTTTGGGTATGCTAGTCAAATGTGTTGAAGTGATAAACTCTTCACCGTATACTGATTTTTAGGCATTTTAAACATGATTAACTGCAGGGCAATAGTCAGTGGCAACTCTTATCATCTTATTCCCATTTTGAGATTTATGTCCTCCTCTCAGAGCTGTGTATTTTTCAGTATAATGGCAAAACTGCCTTTCAAAGAGCTTTACAGAGACAGTCTCTATGGCTCCACACTTGCCAGAGGCTTGTATTAGGATTCAAGGGGAAAAAGTGACTGAGTTCTCGGAATGATCTGGAGCAGCTGTAGCTCGGTGCTAGTGAATACGGTCACAGCTGCCAAGATTGGATGGCAAAAAAGGACAGATCTCCCAGTCTCTAAGCCTTCTCCTGCCTCCCCAGATCTCCCTGCTTCTGGATGATGCTCGTGGCAGGGTTAGCTGGGATGATAAGGGAATTATGTATTCATACTGTCGGGCGCCACTGCCAGTCTCCTCGGGGACACTCCTCCTATCTTTTTAGTTTCTGTCAAGTCACCTGATCTGTGATCTACCTTCTCTTGTCCTTTGTGCTGCATACTGTGTGTGTGTGTGTGTTTGTGGGTGGGTGGGGGAGGGGGGGGTGAAGGGAGGTATATATGCGTTTATATGATGTGACAATTTTCACAGAAAATTTTCTTAACATGACAATAAATTCTCTTCTCTTCTCTTCTCTTCTCTTCTCTTCTCTTCTCTTCTCTTCTCTTCTCTTCTCTTCTCTTCTCTTCTCTTCTCTTCTCTTCTCTTCTCTTCTCCTCTCCTCTCTTCTCTTCTCTTCTTTTCTCTTCTCTTCTCTTCTCTTCTCTTCTATGAGCTGACTAAAATGTGCCCTCAGTATTGTATGTGAATAAAATGGCTGTGGAACAAGGACAAGAATAAAAACTTCTGTTTCAGCCTGATGAAAATGCTGCTGGACTGCTCTCACGAAAACTCTTGTGGAAAACACTGGGGGCTGTCCATAGCAAGCTACCATTTTCATGAACAGAATCTTGGTTTGTGTTGAATAAAACTGTTGTTGTTTTTATTACTTCCTTCTGCACACAGCAGCAGATCTTATTAAACTCTGGCTCTGTAGTGGGACGTGAATCTGAAATGATCCCCAGTGCCCGCTGGTTACTCATGCATTATTAGCGCTTGGTCATTGGTATGCTGCATTGGCCAGCGGACTGCTTTAAGCAGATGCGGCAAGTGCTCCAATAAAGTTAAAAATATGACCGGCAATCCTCTAAGCGAGTCCGGGAACTTATGGAGCTGTTAATCCACAACATGAGGGAGAGGGAGAGAGAAAGAGAGCAAGAAAGAAAGAAAGAAAGCGATCTGCAGGTGGGAAGCATCTATGCCCTTGCCTGTGGGGTACCATGCATAATGTATGCCATCATCCCAAAGCTGACAAAATATATTTTATCACCACAATAAGTAGGTGCTTAATGTAAGAAGGTGCTTTGGTCTTTTGTGTAAGCATGTTGGTTTTCACAGTGAGAGAGCAGTCAAAGAATATTACAAACTCCAGTGAGGACTTCTATTTAGGGACCCATGTTTTAGATTGATATGGTAGACTACTTCAGCCTACTGTGATTAATTGCTGTTCATGTTCATGGATGATGTGAGATGGCATCAAAAGTTATAGTTATAGTACAACACATAATGCAAGTGAATAGGCCAGAACAAATATCTCACTGGACTTTCACTTTTTTACCTGAAATGCCCTAGCCAGGCTAGCACCGACTAGTAGCTTTACTCAATTTTGTACTTCACTACAATACTCCACCAGGTTACCGTACTAAAGCTCTGTCTTGGTTCGTCTGAAATTTTAGGTTACCAATCAGCAAACGGAGGCTCAGTGAGAGGGCTGAAATCAGTGAACTTCAGCGTTAAGCTTTAGTATGGATACTGCATTTATGCATTTGCGAATGACTGCTTTAGTAAAAGTTTATAGAAAGTGTATGTTCACCAGAAAGCAAGTATATGTCTATGTGGTGTTGCCAGACACTTTACATGAAGTGAAACAGATGGAAAGAGACTGGTCCACCAGGCCAAGAATGCCCACTTCTGTCTGTTGAGTAGGACTTCTCATTTTGAGATGAAAAGAGACTGTTCAGCTGGCTGGTTTCAAACTTAGGGCTCATTTCCACCAAACACTCTGTCACTCTGTGTACAGAGCGTGCCCGTTTTCTGTCCGTATTCTTTTAGAATGCACGTTAACAGATTAGACCATTTCCACCACACGTGTGATCTGAGCGTATTCTGTATCTATACAAACCTATTGTACACGGATACGCGCTGTACACGCTCAAGTCGGTGGAAATGAGGCCTTAGGCCATGTCCAAAACCTAGGTCAGTGTTTTAGGATGACAGTTTAGTTTCACATCTCACGCAGCAACAGACAGGCTGACGTTTCCCAACATCGCCACATACTGGGGCTTGGAAATGAAAACAAAAAGGCTGAGTTTAGCTAATGGAAAAATTGAAGTTAATGACATTTTTTGAGCCTTGAACAATCTGGCTCAGCATGGAATCTTTATTTCAGGTGTCACTGTTGTGCTGGCGGTGCCAAAACTGATTTCCCTCTCAAAGGTTGCTCAGTGTGCAGCTTTTACAAGATTACTCTGCGTAATTGGGTTGGGTTTGTGGTATGATTGGGCCAATTGGATGTTTCAGTTCAGATGAGAACACGTTTTGGCTTTCAGCTTTCCAGTGGTCCTAGCAACTCAGAGTAAGATGGCTACCGTCCATTTCTGAACAATTTAATGTTTATATTAATAGGATGCATATTGGGACTGCATTCACAAACACTGCACAACACAGCTGTTCGACCAGCACTACTTTTTATTGCATTCTAATAATAATAATAATAACTTAGTTTTATATAGCGCCTTTCATGGAACCCAAGGTCGCTTTACAAAAGATAGATGGGGCTAAGGAAAAGGGGAGAGGGGAGGAGGAAGGGTTAAAGACCATAGGCCTCAGTAAAAAGGTGGGACTTGAGATGCTTTTTGAACGTAGCCAGAGTGGGGGCTTGGCGGATGTGGAGAGGTAGACTGTTCCAAAGAGTGGGGGCAGCAACACAGAAGGCTCTATCCCCAAAAGCCCGTAGCCTGGACGGGGGATGACAAGTTCTAGAGTGTTATTGAGATGAAGATGCCAGGTCTGTGACAGTCAAGGTTAAGTGTCCCTTTAATGGCACCATGGCTGTCCACTAATTGAGTCCTCAGAGGCAATTAAGGCCCAGCCATTTGGAGTGTAGTAGCTCATTTTAGCACAGCAGTCTTTTTTTTAGCTTCCTCTAGACTGGACTACTTTGTTTATTTGGACTCGTGCTTAAAACACATAGCCTACTGATCTATGGAGGGATTCCCTGAACTGAAACAGAACTCAGCCTCTTTCACCAGATCAGGTTGTCCGCATAGATGTTGTTTTGAAACTAAGGCTACATTTACATGATGACGGTCTGAACAGAAGACGCAAAAGTGGCGTCGCGTCTTCACTTTTTATTCCACGTTTACACAAGCGTTTTCGGGAGGAAATCTGCGTGCATACGATGACGCAAAAGTGTGTGGAATTCGATGGGGGTATGCATGCCGGGCGGCTAGGTAGACATTCTCCAAGGTCTCGTCCATAGCAGTCTGGCTCGCCTGCAATGAACCAGTGCATCCAGAATTTGACAGAGGTGGTTGCAGATCCTCCTCTGTTCAGTAATAGTATATATACAAATTCTGTACATTTGCTGGAATGCCTCTTGCAAGTTTAGAGCTGCTAGAGCAGCTTGAAGGTCCGATGCATGGAAATCGCATGGATCCATTTGGTTCCCTGTACTGCCTCATGTATGTGATGTAAACATGTACACAGCGTGAGCTGATCTGACCAGAGTTTTGCGTCTTGGGCCGTGTAGACGGAAACGCTATGGCGGAGCGTATTTAACTTTTCCACTCTGGAGGGTGGTTTCAAATTTTTGCGTTTTTAGGCCCCGAAAACGCCGTCACCGTGTACATGAAAGGCACTTCCGATAAAATATTTTGTCGTTTTTACCCGTAAGCGTTCTCGTGTAAACAGGCCCTAAAGAACAGCATGCATTACAGGGGAAAAGCCAGTGACATAAGTGTGCTTTATTTCTCAAGCGTATCAGCTACCCTGTCATCTTGAAAGGAAATTCTCTTGGTTGACACTGAGGGTAACCTCTGCATCATCATGTAGAAAAATCCCCTTTGCACGTTCGTTGTAAACAACATGCACTGTAAAAACACCAGCCATTCCCCCATTCTGGTTTCCTACGTCTTGCTGTGGCCGCAGAACTTCCTTCAGGCGATCACAGATGTCCTTCAGCTGCTTCTCTTAGCTTCTGCTTAGCTACAGAATGGATTCACCCCCCTCTTCTCCCAGAGCGTAGCAAGGCTATTATAACCGCCACAACTACAGGGGGCAGTGAGGTGCGACTACCCCCTCCCACCCCCACCCCCACCCCCTTGCTGGGAGATGAGCGGCTTGCTACTTAGCAATAGCCGCGGCAGCGATAGTGTGATGGATAGGCCTTGTCAGGCTCAGTTTAGTGGTAGGAATTCTCTCGGTTGATGCGCTAGCCCTGAAAAATTCTGAATGCGGTTATGAAAAACCACACAGCTTCCTCTTTTTTGGTTAAGGGAAGAGACCTAAAATAAGCAGGTTTATTTAACCAAAACCTTGATAGTTTTTTCAATCAGACAAGTGGCTCTGTGGTTTATTGTCAATAAAACAGGTTCCATAATGCATTTATGTGCTGTAAATCCTACATCTGTCCCTGTATGTGGGACTGACGTCTATAACTTTCACAGTGGTGTGCACTGAGGCAAAGGCAGCAAGAACATTTGTGCTTCAGTACGTAGTGTTTATAATGCGTTTTGTATGGGGTGCTTTGTCATAATCTTGTAGTGTTGTGTGCTACAGTGCTCTGTATTCTGGAGCTAAAAGAAAGAAGTCGACATGACTCAGTGGATGTACGACTCCCTTGTACTGTTTTCATTTTTTTGTCACTGCTATCCCCAAATTACCCCCAGGCCCAGAGCAGTTTTTTTTCTACACACGCGAGGCTCTCTTTGTTATTTGAGACTTTGGAGAGTGGCCTCTTTGCAGTCCTGAAGGTGATACTTACCAGAAACCACAAACTACATCAAATGCACTTCCCCTCTCCATTCCATTATCAGGTGGATGTAAGGCGTCTTTACGAGGCCTATTAATGCAGTTCATATGGGGCTGCAGGTTGGGTTTCCGCCTTTTTAGATGTTGCAGTCATGCTTTATTAAAGGTCTTTTTCACAGCAGGAAGAGGCCTTTTAGATCTACTGATTGCTTAAGAGGCTTAAACACCCACAAAAGCCACAGCGACACGTCATGTTATCGTTAAAACATTTCAGATCGTCATTCATCAGTTAATGCGGGACAGGTGTTACTGTGTTTATGCTTTGTTTGTTTTCACTTAGAATATCCATTACATTGACTAGTCAATATCAAGCAAGAAGTGTGTGTTCATGGCCTTATGATTAAAGAGTGAATTATCAGTTAAGGAGTGCATTATTAGTATGCATTACTCACCTGTACACTTCATTAAAGTTAACAGCCCACAGGAAAGCTTAAATGTGTTGGAAAAAACTCCTCTGTTACAGCTTTAAACCCTGCTGTGCAGTTAAAGAGTAATTGTCAGTATCAGTTGCTCACCTCCACATTACATTAAAGTTTACAGTATGCAGAAAAGCTTAAATGTACTGAAAAAAAATTAATCCATTGTGATTAAAGAGTGAATTGTCAGTTTGAAAAGTAAATTATCAGTATCAGTTCCTTAACTGTTCATTAAAGTGTACAGTATTCAGCCTGTCCTAGTTTGGTGTAGGGGATGGTGCGGGGAGAATGACTGGTTCTCGGCTATGCTAGTCACAGGCTACAATCATTCAAAGCCCATTCGGTCATAGCACACCAAATAGAAGATTTAAACATTCTAAACAAACACATACAGTATTTCGCTACGTTTCGCTAAGTGAATGTGTGCTGCAACGGGACTCCTCTGGTAATCACAACTGTGGCATGGCTTTTTCTAATTAACAAACTTACGTCATTTTGTTTGCCTTTTCCTTATTCGCTATTTTCTTTCATTGACTAATGGAGTCAATTGAGGTAGGAGAACATTTTCACATGCAGCATGCATAAGCAACTCTGAGTGACCTATCGTATTTGAAAAAGCGCAAGTACTAAATGGTTTCTTGCGGAATGAGACCTTTAAAGTTTACATTATGCAGGATAAGAATGATTACATGCGTTAAAAAGGACACGTCCATATAAGACCTCTAAACTCTGCTGTGGTCAGTGCTTAAGGCCTGCTTTAGCTGGTGGGGCAGTGTAACTATGAGAGACCCTGGGCCCCTCAGGTTCAGCTGTTGCGCCCACCGATAACGTCACATATCTCTGGCATCTCCGAGCGAACCTTAATTAAGGCTCATACCTTATCTTGGGCGAACTAATCTCCTGAGAATGTCACGAATGGACCTGCTGTTGCGGTCTGCTTTACAGACCCCTCACATGCCATGTCAGATTTAGGACTCTGTAGATGAGAATCTTGCAGAGGGAAATAGTGAACCTGTGTCTCGAGCCACCGCTGCTGAATAAGGGCATTCAGGAATAAGCTCTTGGTAATAAGAAAATAATCACAGTGCCCCATTGATTTTAAGGTATTGGATTCCCTCTGCTAAGGCAGCAGATGTGTGCTATTGGTAACATTTGTCCTTGACTCATATTTTCTGTAAAAGGTTTGTTCCTGCTAATACAGGAAATGCTTCATCTCAGAGAGGGCTGTTACAAAAAAGCAGTTACGGTGTTCTTTTAGCAAATATCTAAATGTCAGTTTAATACAGCCTGTCTATATATGGAGCCATATTTCCTGTGGTCTGCCCTAGCCTATTTTCTATCCGTTTTACACATTCTCTCTCTCTCTCTCTCTCTCTCTCTCTGTCTCTGTCTCTCTCTCTCTAGATCTCTTTCTCTCTCTTTCTCTGTGTCTCTCTCTCTGTCTCCCTCTTTCTCTCTGTGTCTCTTTCTCTCTCTCTCTCTCTCTCTCAGACACACACACACACACACACACACACACACACACACACACACACACACACACACACACCAACACCAACAGAAACAAGCACACAAACAGAACTGCAAAATGTTTTAAGTCAAAGCCACATGAGAAGAGTAGGCATGAGGTGGCCAAATCAGACTTGGGATAAAAGAGAACAGAGTGTGTAAGCAGAGAGGAGGAGAGGAGGGAGGAGAGGTGAGGGGGTGGAGAGGTGTGTATGGGCCAGGCTCGCTGTGTGCCGTACAGGCTGCTATTAATACTAGGCAAGGTGGGAAAATGAGAATGTGCTGATGTTATGACTATTTAAAGCGGTAGCCTCGCGTGGTGAGGGAGACTGATCTATTAGTTTAACATGACATGACCCCAGCTGCCAGCACGGTGCACTGTCCACAATGTCACTTTGTCACTTTTAACTCACTCTCTTAACACACATGCATGTACACACACACACACACACACACACACACACACACACACACACACACACTTTCACGTAAACACACACATACACACACACACACACGCACACATACACACACACACAAACATATACGCACATGCACACACATACACACAAACACATACATACTTTCACGTAAACACGCACATACACACACACACGCACACACAAACATATACGCACATACACAGACATACACACACATGTACCCACACACACACAAACACTTACAACCACTACAAACCAATACAAACATTACTCGTGGATCTTCAACAACCCAGCTATAAGCTGTTGAGATAGGGCAGAGCCCATCTTTTGAAATGTTTTAAAATGTTAATAAAGTCTTCTAGTTAAGTGCCAGTGCACAAGTACTTATAGACAACTCTGGATTTAATGTGGAAGAATACAAAAGCAGCAGTTGTTCTCATAAGGGACGCATCAAATGAAATGACTTTCTGTGGACTAGTAGGGCCGCTAAAATATTCAAGTTTATGATGGAAAGTTGTCTGTTAATGTTGTTCTCTGTTGTTCTCTGGTAAAGAGCGTAAGCTCGAAAACACTTGTGGTGATCATTAAAACAAACTAAACAGGAGCAACTGTGTGGACATTCCCTTTTGTTTCACAAGTTATCTGTTAATGTCATTATGTAGAGTGTTAACGACAACAAATAAATAGAAAGCAAATTTTCCAGTCAGAAAGCTAAATTTCAAAATAATGAAAATCCCTAGTGTTCCTATGGGTAGCTGCACGTTATGGCAGTGCCCACTGAGTTGTGCATGTACTCGTTTGTCTGTCTTGCTTCTCAGTGCTGTCTCTGTTTTCTCTAGGGGGCCATTCATCTCCCTGGCAACAAAGTCACCGAACATCCAAGCAATGGGGATGAGGCTGGCAAGTTCCTGTTTGAGGTCGTTCCAGGTAAGGATGCAAATGCCCGCTACCTCAAGCTCTGTTTTGCAGGGGGCTTTAGCGACAAAGGACAGTTACAGGAGGGCACTTACCTGAGAAATAAAAGGCTTGTGCTGTGGTAGCACTGTGAAGGACATTGGACAAATGACTGGGAAAGTAGAGTGAAGGTGTCAACTTGACATCCTAAACCCAGTCCCAGTCCTATAATCTCGTGTTGTAAGTCGGAAACATTAGAAAAGGGATTGTGGAGGGCTACAGAATTTAAATGAGTAAATGTTTATGGCTCTAAGGTGTTTTTTGGTAGAGAAAACCTTTTAAAAGTTTTTTAAAGAAGTGGCTAGACCCAAGCCTGGTAAACCAGCCCAGCTAATTGCATACGTGACGACCAGCCGTTAGCAATTGGGTAAAGGCAGAGCCACTTGTTATGAACTTCAGCAGAGTCCACACCTCCAGTTAGAAATCGTTTCTCAATACAGCATTTCCAGACCATCTGTAGAAAATGAAATGAAGTATGAGGGGCTGGTTTACCAGGCTAGTCAGGCCCACTCAGACAAGGCACTCTTCTTGTAGTAGCTTTAATACCTGGGCTTAGATATACAGTACACTGAAGTTTGTCCTTGTCCTAATGAAGGCCTGTGCCTGGCCCAAAGCATGTTGGCTTTGAGTGTATTTTAAAATTCCTATTAGGAACTAGCCCAGTTATTTAAGCTATTTTAACAAGAAGAAAAATGCCTATGTCTGACCACTTCTTTGAAGCTAGTAAGTGTTGGGTAGCATTGACTGTCTATATCATGAGGAGTAGTAGACATCGTTCCTCACACATCTGCTGTGCATGTCTGCCTGTTAGAGCTCTGTGATCAGCATTTCCTCTCAGAAGCAGCCCACTGGCACCAGCTGCTGATGGCTTCACTGCACTGTCTGGTGCAGCTTCCCATCTTAGAGATGTCCCTTAGAGCCAAACGTACACACACACACACACACACACACACACACACACACACACACACACACACACACACACACACACACACACACACACACACATACACACACACACACCTTTACCCTTGCTAGAGATAGGCAGAGAGAAAGACAGCAGACAGAGAGAGAGAAATAGCGAGATTATGTGTTTGTACACTATATGTGTTTTGGCAACACTGTCTATTTGAATGCCAATAATGCTTATTGGATTGAATTAAGAAGTTAAAAGACAGAGTTGGAAAGAGAGAGAAAAGAAAGAGAGAGAGAGAGAGAGAGAGAGAGATGTGGGCTCAAGGGAAAGCTGTGGGCTAATTGTTTGTTTATATGTCTGTGGCCAGTGCGTGGTCAGTTGGCCTGAGCATTGGCCGGCCTTGCGGGTTGTGTGCGAGGCATTCGGTTGGCCTTTGCAGGGCAGTGCTGCATGCCGCCAGGCCTGGGAGCCCAGAGGCAGGAAATTGTCTGCTGCTTCTTCTTTCTCAGCGCAGATGTCCCCCTCGTGCCTCGTACAAAATGGCAGATGATGAATCCCTACTGAGAAAGCATTTATGTGCTGTCTGATGAAGCTGCCTGCAGCCACAGAACTCAGGGGAATGATGAGGTCTTTTTTTCCGCAGGTTGTAGTGTACCTGTCTGTCTGTCTGTCTGTCAGTGTAGTCATGTTATATAAAAATCAACAACGTACAGAATTCCTGGATAAACTGTTAGTGTGGCTTCACGTGGCCCATAGGTATGTGATTGTTCTTCGGGCTGTCACTTGCCCTTAGGGTTAAGAAACACAGTGTTGACACTCAGGGGAATGTTTCAAAGCTGCCTCGCCTCAGGTAGGGGGCGTGGGGTGAGTGAAGGTGACATGAAGGTGAAGAGAGCTGGTTTTTTTTTTTTTTTGTGTGTGTGTCCCGGAGCAAGATATGTGCGGAATTTGAGTCTCTGGAGATTTTTTTCCCTTCTAAACAGACCCACAGCTGTGCTCCTGGATCTCCCAGCACAGGGTCTAGCCCAAGATGTACAGATGTCAGACATCTTAGATATCCCATGTGTGGAGATGTACTCCCTCTCCCCCCATTCTCCCCTTCCTCTGCCCGTTCTCATGCTTTTATCTCTGACAGCCGAGAGGAAGCACTGTAAACATTGCACTGTTAACAAACAACTTGAGAAATTATTAGTTCTCATTTTCAAAACATTTCTGGACAACATTTAGTTCCTGGTGTACCACTGTACAGCAAAAAGAGATTCATTCTTTTAAAAAAAAAATATATATATATAAATTAAAAATTGATTATTGACCATTTCCCTAATAGTTATTCACAGACAGATTGTAAGATTAACTTTAGTCCATGTTGGTGGCACGAAATACTTTATGTTATCAATTTTACAAGGTTAGTTTGAAATCTGTATGCTGTAGTTTTTATGTAACTGTAAAATGATATACAATATGATAAACCAGTGTTTACCAACACAGTATGTAAGTTTTACTCAGAGAGTGCAGCAGGTTCACCTTTAGAAAGTTAGTCCATGCTGTAACATTGTCAGCAACCATTTCACGATCTTGCAACATATCTCCCGATTTGTTCCAAGCCTGTGGTAAATTTGCCACATCCAAGGTGATTTCATGGTCCTTGAAGTTCTGTGTCTTTTTTTCTTGTTTTCTACTCTTCTGCACTTCACATAAATAAATCCTGTGCCCTGAACTTTTATATACCATACATCTTCTGTTTACTGTTTATTTGTGCTGCTATTGATTTATTGACTCTGCTGGGCCTGGTAAATACCAACAACTATGTGGTACTGACCAAATCATATTTCTTTAGACGATTTATCAATATGAATTCCTATTACAGCACCTGTGATGTGTTGATATGTCCATGGTGCATTTAAGTCTTTTTCTTTTGCTTTGATTGAAAGGCCAGTTGGTATTTTTCTGATGTCCAAATCTATTTCAGCCTTTTGAAAGGGTAGCGTGCCAAGACTGCAAGGACAGAGAAAGAGAGAGGTGTGTGTGTGCTTGTTTGTGTGTGTGTGTGTGTGTGTGTGTGTGTGTGTGTGTGTGTGTGTGTGTGTGTGTGTGTGTGTGTTTGTGTGTGTTGTGTGTGTGTGTGTGTGTGTGTGTGTGTGTGTGTGTGTGTGTGTGTGTGTGTGTGTGTGTGTGTGTGTGTGTGTTAATGCATGTTAAGCAACTTTTCATGTCACTGTTTATCCCACCCCTTTTCCTCCCTCCTCAATACTCCAATGATTTTTAGTCCAGTGTTATTTTGCAAATGAATGTGATATTTAAATATTCTCTACTCCTCTACCTCTATACAACACTGTATTTTAACAGTCATGCTAGTAAAGTTTGGATTTGTGTGTGTGTGTGTGTGAGAGAGAGAGAGAGAGAGAGAGAGAGAGAGAGAGACAGAGAGAGAGAGAGAGAAAGAGAGAGAGAGAGAGAGAGAGGGAGAGCGAGCAAGAGAGAGGGAGAGCGAGCAAGCAAGCGAGGAGAGGATGTTGAAAACAGGGATCCCAAACAAACAGAAACCATAATATCTCTGTGGCGCCAGTATGTAAAAAATCCCACTCTCTCTCTTTGTGCTCCTCAGTACACTAGGAAAAGCAGTTGGCCAGGAAACTGCAGCAGCTCTCTGGCAGGTACGGCCTCACTAATGCTGTCAGCCTGTTGTGTTCAGAAAACACTTCATCTTCATGTTGTGTCTGTGGGAGAGGAAGTAAGCCGTGAAAGAATCCTCTGTTGCCAGAGATGCAAGGATAACGATATTTAAAACATATTGTGGGGCATTTGAATAGGGCGAGAGCCCTATGTACTGCTAACGTGAATGATTAGAGTCATTCTTCACTTTGGCAGCAATAGACAGATGAAGTATGATCTCACAGATGGACACTCTTCTCCATGTCTCAACATTTCTGTCAGTTGAAATGACTGTATGAAAAGTGTCTTACCCCTGCCAAGTTTATGGTGGAAAAACAAAGACCAAAAGGATTGTGGTGGGTTTATAAGGATAGAGATTTACTTGAAGCAAAGTCTTAACCACCGTGGCATGTGAGTTGCATAGCAACAGAGAAGCTGCCAGGATACGTACTAATTTATTAGCTGTGTGTCCCAAACTTTTGTTTCTCTGAGGTTCTCTCTCCCACTTTACTCATTAAAAATGGCTCCATCTGTTGTTGTGATTTGACAGTGACTGATTCAGAGTGTTTAATCACAAACAAATTAGCTGTTGGGACGAAATGATCAAGCCAGTGCTTTATATCTCTAACAGCCATTTGTCATCTCCTGAGAGGCCTTACTCTCACTACACATGGCCATAGCCAGCCTTCTTGTACACCATAGGACTATCCACAATGAGATGTCATTCGCACCAATAGGCAACAAAAAAAAGTTAGATAAGAAACGTTTTGGTTATTGTTCATGCATGGATGCTCTGTCAAAGGCAACGCCAAATACCAAAAAACAGCAGCTGTGTTTGAAATGCAAATCCTGAGCCCCAGAATAGCTGCTGCTCGAGTGCTGAGGATCACAGCTGCATCTGCACCACCCCAGCCCTGCTCCTCTGCTGCTGGTGACAGGAAGTAATGCGTAAGTAGGAAGTGGGGTCTCAGCTGGAATGCTAAAAAAAGGGAAGTTTCATGATGGGGGTTTTTGAACAGGTACACACCTGCAGAGAGGACCTGACGTCAACCGCCCTCACCACACTCACCACACTCCACCCCTCCACCCTCTACTCACCGCACCCCTCGTCCCCCCACCACCCACTCAGGACTGCAGTGGTGTGGGCAGGTACTGTTAAATAGGCTTCTGCTCCCCCTGTCCCATGGCGATGTGGTTTTTACACCTTTATTAGTTGTGGTTTAATGAGCATACTGCAGTGGGAGAGCGGCCATTACCTACCGGACCAAAGCGCTAACGATGTGTCGACCCTGTACAGCACGTTAAACATGGAGGTCACGTGCCGGGCGATTTACGCCATGCCGGACTTTATTTCGGAGGTTAATGCCCTGCGTGTCACTGAGCGGATGAGGAAGGAAAGGAGAGGGAAAGAGAAAACAGAGAGTGAAAGAAGGAAAATGAGAATGGCAGATGTGATGGGTTAGGTGAAGGAGGGTTTGGGATAGGTGTCAAAGGATTATAGGTAC